>JAYRCO010000422.1:0-26768 GCA_037042815.1 Ceratobasidium papillatum | reverse complement strand
CTTTCGAAAAATGACCCTCGCAGCTCCTTTCCAAGTTCGCGTACGCCGCTCAACTTCGGGCGATTTGTGGGTGCCAGTTAATGGCAAGACGACGATCCTTGAAATCAAACGAAAGGTGTTTGAGGATGGCGCGATACCCCCTGCCAATCAACGGTATGTCTAATCGACGAGGGAAGGTCAAGGGAACTCAACCTGCTTCTCTTGATAGGCTGACGTGGGATGGGAAAACGCTAAGCGATGACGACGCTACCCTCGAAAGCTATGGGATCACCACAGAGGTGGACATCTACGTAGAGGTTGTATGACGGTGAGGCAAAGCATATGCTCGACATCAATGGGGTACTGATAACGCTTGCAACACCAGGCCTCGTGGGCGTGTGTGAACTCAAGATAACAGGGAAGTGAAAGATTCAGGGAAATGTATATCATTGCAGGCGGTAAACGCGAAATCAATATATCATACATACTCATGCACGAGTCTTCTTGGACGAGCTCGAACCCTTCGCTCCAGTGTCGATAAAAGTATATACAGTGCGAGGCTTGCCTTGAGGAGATGTTCTCCCCTCGACGTGGAGCGCAACCCCAGCATGTGCCTGCTGATTCTCGGCTAACTTGGTGCGATGCTCCTCCAGGCTCTTGAGGACGAGACCTGGCACAACCGGTTGCTAAATAGTTTCATCGTGAGGGATGGCCAAACTATGCTGAGTGGATGAACGTACTGCATTCGGCGCGTCGTCTACCATCTCCCACCAGACTCGACGCGCAGCTCCGGCCTTCTGAGCGGTTTCACTAGAGTCTGATACTGCTAGGTCTACTTCTGAAGTACGCTGACGTGAGGCGTTGATGTCACCGGGTGTAAACTTTTCGTCAGAGACAAGAGCCCGGTCTCTTTCTTGCCGAATACCCAAATAGGACTCCATGCCCTTCTGAAACGCGTGCTGTATCTTTTTGCCCTGCATGGTAAACATAAAGTTAGCATATGTATGGCGCAGACGTGTCAAGAAAAACCAAAGTCAGATGGAGTTTAAAGGGAATAACCAGTGACATAGGCCAGTCGTTCCGATTTCGCTAATAATACAGTTGGTACCATCGTATCTGGGGAGTTTGGAATGCTGGAGGAAGGCCGAAATCTAGTCACTTACATCCTACACAAAAAGAGGCAGGTCAGTTTAAGTTCTGTGCTAATAGCGAGGCGCAAAGCGAGAACGAGGTCAGGAAGTGAAGAAAGTGTAACCATGGCGTGGTCTTGCGTGAAATTGTTATGTCATATTTTATTCATCATGGTAGAGTCGATGGTGGAATCGATTAAAGTGGGAAATGAGGACTAACCTATTGTCCGGAAATCCCAATATTTCTCGAAGGTCAGTCGTTACTGTAGATTTTGCATTAGCGTTGGGTCAATATAGAAGGCAAGGTGAGCGGGGAAGTCAGAAAGCCATTGCATGTCATTTTTTGGAGTATTGTCACCAGTATGAGGTATGTCATAAGTTATCGCATCAGGTGGGAAGGAGACGAAATGAGGGGTGTTGCATATGAAAAAATCACTCACCCAGATAAGATGTACCAGATGATGATTCACCTACGCAAAACCAGAGGTTAGTCGTCCGCAAAAACGCTAGGGAGTTATAGGAGAGATCATGCAATGTAGATAAGATTGTGATGTCTCATCGAAGCTCTCGAAGAACAGAAATAATGTGTAATCATGTCAGGCGAGCGTTGGGGACCGTTTTCACCTGCAACATCCAGAACAGTTAGAGGTATGTTCAGGTTTCGATGGACAACCAGAAAATATCAGACAAGCCATGCATGAAAATGCTTAACCATGTGGATGTCTTAAAGACTAATCGATTTATACTCATCATGAAGCAACCTCGCATCGAGGAGAATGGTCGGGCCATAACTCTCACCTTTTGAAATTGTGGCTCATATTGCTTCAGCCGAATAATTGCCTCCACGCGACCAACAGAAATACCGAATTGCTCGCTGAGCGTTCGGACAGCTTGCACGTGAGATTCTGACAGCATGGTCAATTGATGTACGAAGTAGCGCTAAATAGACGTACGGGATGACGCTTGGGATCGCTTAAGATAGCGGTCGTATATAGAGGACTTTACAACGTCAGAAAGAGGCGGCGGTGGTCGGAACGTCGGATTATCAGGAAATGGCTATGGCTGATGGTCAGCGAAATGAAACTCGAAGCTTATGGCGTTTACCTACAACATCCCCTCCAAGCCAGTTGGATTTTCCAGGAGTAGGATTTAAATATGGCAAGCCTTCACCCTGGAACCAGTCTTCAACGGTCTGTGGATCGACCTTGGCGCGCGTATTCTTTTTGAATGCATTGTCTTCACCACTCGCATCGTCGCGGACGGAAGAACTCGATGAGAATGTGCATTTAAAGCTGTACACGCAGCTCCCTGCACTGGCGCGTGCAGGCTGTCTGAGAGCCAGTAGAGCGCGAGTGCAAGAGGAAGTTTGCATGATGGCTGCCTTTTGAAGTTTTCGGCACCTGAGCTACTTGAGGGGCGGTAGGCACGTGATTCATATGCCTTGGTAACGTTAGGCTTTCAGTTTCAGTTCACGACGTGGATACTTGTGCGCTCGAAATTTATGTCCATGTTTTCTGTCGGGGGTAGCTCCCAAAAGATCCATCATTAGAAATCACGCGAGAAAACGCGTGACCATTCCTAGCTGGGCCGCAATGTAGACCCGTTTTCCTAGTGTCGTCAAATTGTCTAGTTCCAACATCCTAGTGGCGAATACGGCCTATTAAATCCCTCTAAACAAGATTCGAGAGAAAATCATTCTAGCAGTTTCTCAAATCAATCTCAACCATAGACTCTGATTATCGTCGGATCTCTGATCGACACGGATCAATATCATCCAAGCCACACACCATGCTCAACCCATCGAATCGTTTTTGACAGTTCTATAAAATACATTGGAATAAACTTACAAGTACGTGCTTCTACTGTCTCAAAACATAACGCTTCCTCGACAATAACGCTAAGAAAGTGCTTGGCCCCTTTGCTGCATCGAAAACCATGGTCGTGTGATGACTTCACGAAGGCCACCACGATGCGAAGCGAATATTTACGCTTGGAGTTGTGGGGATCGTTCAAGACTCGTCAAAATGTCCTGGGGAAGATTACATGCTCACTTGACCCTGATTCGGAGCCAGAGTTGTGATATCAGGGCGAGCTTGTTTACTCTCTCTTTCCCGGCTCCGCTCACGCCACGATTATCTCGTTGCCCCTCTCACCAACCCCCCCCCCCCTTTTTTTTTCTCTCTCGGCGGGTTTTTTTCTGGCGTTCCTTGTTTGGTTGATCTCGTCAAATACTACCCAGTCTCCATTCCACTCAACTTTCACGAAGATACTAGAGTTGTGAACCCTCCCCGTGGCCCAGACCTCCCGTAGGATCGTGAAGGGACAGGACCACAAACCGCCGGAGTGGTCACATTTAGTGAGTACAGCTATCCGTCAGGTACAATATGGGCCCTTGAGGTTATAGGCGACGCTGATGACTATTTCACTGTCTCTACTATCAGCGTTGGGACCATCCAGCTGGTGACAGAGGCAGGGTATGGTGTAGATTATCCCAAATCTCACGATTCTCATTCTTAAATGACGAGCTTCGATTTGTGGCTCTCAACAATCCCTATGTTACCCTGTGATATGATTGATTTTTTCCTACCACAGTCTACAGATTTTGGTCTTGTTGCCACCGTTTCTCTAGGCGCGAGCTCGATCTCAGGACGTACGAGTTTTGTACTCGTATACTCACAGAATGATGTTTCAGCCCTACTCGTGGCTCCAGCCTTTGCGCCAACTTAGAGAGGCAGGAGCTCCCCAACGTCCATAGATCTAGGTAACAACAATGCAGCGCCGATGAGTGACCCTCGGCTGGGATCCGGAGAATGAGCGGGATGGCTCAGGGTAATGATTGTTGTGCCAACATTGATGGCGCATACATTCTCTGCAGGTTGTGCCGGCAAAAGTATCACGATCCGCCGAGCCATCGAGGAGTTCTCCGCGAAACAGGGATGTCAAATCACCGCAGAAATATTACCCGTCGTCGGTCATGAATAAAACTCGAGATGTTTTTCGGAGAGCTCCGAGTGTCATTGCCTTCCCGTGATGTCCTCCCTTCCCCACGTCATATACCGCCTGCCAATGCTATACAAAGTTGAAAGAGCCTTCCTCATGGCTAGTCATCCCCCCAACGGCGAATCTTCTAGGCCTTTCTTCGCGCGGCTGGTGGGTCCAGAGATGTTGACCCCAGTTGAATCAGGCCTTTTCCAACGGTATTCATGGAAACGTGTGTAATGCAACGAAACGCGACACGCAACACGCGTACATGGGTGTAGATTCGAGTCGGATTTTTGATGATATCCCAAACGATATTTTGGTGGTGATCGAGGAAACAAGCGCCGCTGATTGATACAAACAAACATTGACCGCCGCGTATACCCGTCTCATTTTTCTGCCTATCCGAGCCAAACCTGCTATGCGCACGCATACGAACTTGACTCTAACCTTTGTAACTCTGATGAGCGTAGATCGATTCACAGTTTGTGCAGCTCACACGCACTGGCCGAACTATTGTGCCAACTCCAGTCATCTGGGTCTTTACGTCAAAAGACTCGCGATTCCCGTTGTACCCCACAGCCTGTACACTCGGTAGGCTCCAGATCAGCTGGGTGGATTTTATCTAAATATTTCCCCTCGAATCCCCTCGAATTCCGCTCTGAATCCCTAGTATAGCTAGAACGACGGCCCCGCACTGTTGCGACAATCCAGAATAGCCCTCTCATATAAAGTCGCGTGGTGCATTGCACGTTTGGTCATTCATAGGCTCAGTACATACTCTCTGGTAATAGGTATATAAACACTCCTCTCCGTTCGTTCTTTCATCTCATCGAGCTATTCCCCTCTCCCACCTACCCACATTGCCAATGCTGTCCGTCGCCCCTGTTACGACTGCCTTTTTCTGCCGTCCATGGACGCCCGTGAATCTTACTATCAACCCTAACTCTCCTCACCGAGGGTATGTTGGTGCAGTCAATGAGTGGTCCCGCAAGGAACACGTGGAGCTCAGCTATGACTGCAAGCAACTTGGGCCAGACGGAAGTGCTCATTGGGAAGCTACACCCATCAGTGGGCTTAAAACTTTATTTAATGACACATATGTTATTGACATAAGCTATTGTGTCCAGTCATGGGCGAGAGGAACATCGTGTTTACGCTGTCTAGACGCTCGAAGAAAGAGGCCAAAGAGGCCTGCGCACAAGCGATAGCGATGTCTGGTCGTTGCGTATGTTCTCTCGATGCGCGTGGTGTTTATGCAAGCTGACTCCAGGTCCCATCAGTGGCTTTCAGAGCCATCTCCTCAGTGATCACCGCATCAAACCCTTGCAGGCTGTTTTGTGGCCCGACATTTGAATCTCAATTATGTCTTTTTTCTTAAGCATATGCACCTATCTCTCTGTATGTTTTCAATACTATAGCTTGATCTACTCTTGAGAACACAAGAGCAAAGATATCCAGAACAACGTCTGGATCGTGTTACTCTGCTTAAAGGAAATCCGCGGCTGACCAGTGACAGCCACATCGCTCATGCTCAGATATAGCGCATACATCCTCCGAACTTCATAGCTTTCTTCTCCAGGACCGTTTTCTCGAAGGTTCCTAAGGATATGAGAAGACAAAAGGGACAAATAATGATACCATCATGAACGTTGTTCACCGCGATTGCCCCTGGCATTTGACAGAGCCTCGATTTCTGCCCCTCCACCCTGCCCCAATCGTGGCTTGTTATGCTGCCACGTATGGATACGAGTCATAGGCTCATGACTATAGCGGCGTACATATATTGTTTTTTAGGGGAAATACTTAAAACCCGAGCCTAATGGGCGGGCGCGCGCACGTGTTGCTTTTCACTTGCATTGACGGAAATTGGAATCCATGCAGGCGCCCTGACCGAAGGACCTAGCAATATCGCTCTGGCTCGGCATGAACAATACAGAGCGAAGAGAAGACATCTACGCAATCGAGGTAGGTTTCCAGGAGGCCGCCCCGCCTACATTGTTTACGCGAGTGACAACCAAGGATTTAAGCAGAGAACGGATAAGTCCTCACACAAGACAAAATCCATACTCAAATTACTTTGCGTCTACACTTTATTACATGGCGGCAACTATCTCCCTCCCATACCCCGCCCACGGCCCCGTAATGCGCGCTGCGCTGCGCCTGGAGGCGCCTTTGGGCCCGGATTCGGCTATGAGATGGCAGAGGTGCCATCGTCAGCCATCGTTCTCCTTTCTATTTGCCATTGCACTTACCTGTTCACTCTGAGGATTCTTAACCGTCTCATCAACACTAAGGATCAAGCACGCCGCCTCACACGCGCTCCCGATCGCGTTAATTTTCACTAGACTAGGCTCCCATACGAACGCTGACATGTTATCCCGCACACCTTCATCGCTGTCAACGTCAACGCCTGCCCACAGGTTCTCGCTCAGCTGAGCATGGTCGGTGGCGTGGCGGCCTGCAGCGTGACGCATGCGCAACTTATTGAGGACGTCCGTCGAGTCCAGCCCAGCGTTTTCACAGATCTGTCGAGGGATGATCTCGAGAGCGCGCGCAAAAGCAGACAGGATGAGTTGGTGCTTGTTGGGGAGCGTTCGAGAGATATCTCGGACGTAAGCGGAGAGCTCCATCTGCAAAAGGGATTGGTACGTGCTGCCTACAGTTACTGCGCGGAATGCTTACCTCAATGGCACCTCCACCCGCCACGACCTCGCTGTTCTTGACTGCCCTGCGGACCACCATGATCGCGTCGTGCAAACTACGTTCGACCTCTTCGATGAATTGCTCGGCGCCACCACGCAAGACCAATGTGCAAGTCTTGGCCTTGGGGCATTCCTCGAAGACGTTATATCTCTCCCCACCGATCTGCCTCTCCTCGAACTTTCCGCAAGTACCCAAATGCTCCGACTGCATATCCGAAGTCGTACTCTGGACGGTTCCGCCAACTGCCTGGGTCACCCGGCGCAAGTCACCTGCAGGTACGCGCCCAGCACAGAACACGCCACGATCTGCGAACCACTGTGTAGCCAGATCGCCGATAGGAAGCTTGGACAAAACAACTTGCGCTCCAGTTTTGTGAATACGCTCCAGCTTGTCGTAGATGATTTGCCATTCTGCATCGACGATCGCCTGGTAATCCGAGACGGCCTCGACACGAACCTCGGCGTTATCCTTCTCGGCCTTGAGCTCGAGTTCGACGTTTAGGCAAAGGATTTTAGGGTCTGTGAAAGACTTTGGTTGCTGTTCTGCGCCCGCGTAGGTAAACGTCTTTTTGAAAGCGACGCCGCGGACGAGGAGCGAATCCTGAAGGCCACCACCTGGGATTTTCTTAACGCCGATCAAGCTTTCATCTAGGTCGTTTTGATCGAGACATTGGACGGCGTCCACGACCATGCGCGAGAAGAACGGTTTTTGGGAGTGGATGAGTTTGGAAGACATGGATGTAGAGGCACATTTGATGAGCAGTTCATCGAATTTGCTGTAGAGCGAGTGTTAATAAGAATATGCGATGCCGTCTTTTTGACATACATGGGGTCCGACTTGTCAACCACTATTTGAACCTCCTTGATCCTGTCAATTGCCTGCATTTCTGTTCAGTTTTATATTGACACCCGGCTAAGATATAACTTACCAACTGGGCAGCCTTTCGTAATCCTTTAATAATAATGTGTGGGCTAACGCCTTCCTCGATGTAAGAACGCGATTCCTTCAAGATCTGGGCTGCCAAAAGTACGACACTAGTCGTTCCATCACCGACCTCGGCGTCTTGAGCACGCGCAATGTCGACCAGAGTTTTCGCGGCCGGGTGGACGATATCCAAGAGCTTGAGAATAGTTGCCCCGTCGTTGGTAATCTGCGCTTCTCCCCGCTCATTTACGATCAGTTTGTCCATCCCACGAGGGCCCAGAGTCGACGAAAGAGTATCGGCAACGGCAAGGCATGCAGAGATATTGGATAGCAGTTGACCTTTGCCCTGGGACGTGTCTGTGCCTTCTTTAAGAAGAATCACAGTTGGTTGCTACCAATAAAATATAAGCACGGTACTGCAATTTAATCGAGTCGGACACTCACCATAGGTAGACCGCGCTGCATCGTGAAGTCGTAAAGGGTATGGTGGAGGCGAGGCAAGACGCGTCTCCAAAATCGTGCCTGACTAATTCCAGAACCCTGACATAAGCGCCATAGGGACGCGCCTCGATCGCCGAGTTGCGCCACTTTCAACCTACCATCACCACCACCTCGAGTTCTTCGCAATGCCTCCAAAACGAAAGGCTCAGGTTGAATCCGACGCGGAAGCGTCTAGCGCTGAAGAGGCAGAAGTCCTTGTAAAAAAGCCATCTTCTGGCTCTAGGATTGTCGTTCCAGTTCCTGAAAAACAAACAGACGCTGAAGGGAATACTTATTTTGAGGTATATCTTATTGTGTCTAAACTAAAGATCCGTGCATAACATTGTAACAGATTAGTGGAAAACGGCGTGTGACCGTGCGAAGCTACAATGGTTTGAAGCTGGTTGACATTCGTGAGGTGAGAATCTTGAAGTTAAGCTTGACGTCCAAACTCATTCCGATGTAGATGTATACCGACAAAGGATCAGGAGAAATGAAACCCGGTAAAAAAGGCATATCTTTAGCAGAGGAGCAGGTAAGTCTTTGTCTGTCATTAAGATCATTTAACTAAAATAGATGTCAGTTTATGGGCCTTGTAAATGTCCACAGCGCGATAACTGAAGCTCTAAACGAGCTGGACACTGGGGCATCAAGCTCGAAGAAGGAGAAGGCGACTAAAATCACGAAGACGAAGTGCGTATCCATGCCGTTCATATACAATGTTAGCTGATAGAATCGTTACAGGACGGCAGCGAAACCTGCGAAATCGGCCAAAGCCGAAGCATCCAAACCCGCATCAAAGAAGAAAGCGCGTAAAGTAGAGAGCGATGACGAAGATGACGAATAACCAGCTATCAGGACACTACGGACACGCTGTATGGGCCTTGATGAATCGAACGGTTCATTCAGCTCTATTATTTCGATTGCATACATAGCTTACAAACTCTAATGAACCACCGCTATTTTTCGTCTTGTTGTTTGGCTGCTTCTAAACCTTCCTGCCTCCATTCCCGCGATTCCCATACGTCGTACTCATCGCGGTGATCAACCCATCTATACTGATAGTTGAGTACAGCCGGTTAATTATAAAAAACAAGATTCGAACCTCTCTTGTATATCCTGAATACTTGGACCTGGAATTGCAGCCATGGCCGACGAAAATATAGCATCTTGGTTAGGCCGTGCAGTTCCTTTTGGCTGGTCGCGCCTCTCGTCGGTGGCTGGTTTAGGAACAAATACGTAGCCGAGCACTCGATCGATGGTTCGCATAAGATGCAACATTGATTTTTTGTCCTATCGCAGTGTGAGACCCTCTATTATGGTCTAAAGATGGTAGCAGAACTCACCTCAACTGCGAGAGTTTCAAATGCGACAAGACTAAACTCTTCCACCAATTCACAGATGGCTTCGTTTAGTGCCGAAAACCGCGAGTGTGATGCGGATAGCAGGTTGTGCAAGTACGACAGGTCTTGAACTTCCGTATAAAAGTCGAGGTTGAAATCTATGGGGCAAAAATAAGTAATAGTTCTTGTTGAGGCCAGTTGCGACTTACCAAGATCGCCGTACCTTGATAACAAGTCGAGTTTCGATAAAACATTTACATGCGGTAGACCCAGATGCAACATTGTCCTCAGTGAGAGCAGTAATACCGAGACGTATTTTGCAGCATCCGTAACATAATACGCGTCACATAAGTGTACCGCTGCGAGCTGGACTACATCAAGCTCATTAGTCACAGCACCAACACTTGTAAACCTTCATGTACGCACCCGAAACCCAATCTTCTCGAGCTTTCCGATGATATTCTTCAGGCTTGCGTGATCCGAGCTGAGCTCTACTTGCCCTGGGACATCAAATAAGACATAGGAGTCCCCTGCTAGTAGTCCAGCCGCACGGATTTGTTCCTCGAGCCAGTCAAAGTTCGCTTCAAGATATTCCATACAGTAGAGCATGCCGCCGTTTGGTCCGAGACCATGCTCCTCCATGGCATCCTGAAGGGATATTAGAGACCCAATGTCAACTGCACACTGATAAGGCACCGAGTCATTGGCAGGATCGAGGTTTACTATAGCGATGGGGCGTTCAATAGCCGCCAAGAGCTGGGTAGAGCGTAAATAAGAAGGTAAGACTTGATGATAAAGACTGCACCTGTTGCTTTCCGAAAGCATAGGTCGACTTTCCGCTTCCTGGGGACCCTATCACGACCTCTCCAAACGGCATTCCTAATTTCAAAGGTAGAATATGGTATGAAGAAGAATCTTGTAGTGGCGGTAGTGGTTGGCGTGAAAATCCGTCAGCCGCTTGGGAAGAGGTTCTCTAAGCAGAAATTGATTTACGGATTGGATAGGCACCTGACCAAGATTGGGCAAGCTTCCTTGGCTCAGTTGGTAGAGCGTTGGTCTCATATCTGATATGAGTGACAGCATATGTTACCCAATCCAAAGGTCGTGAGTTCGAGCCTCACAGGGAGCAAATCTTTTGGCACCTGCAAACACCCTATAGCTAGATGTAATTCATACTTGACCAGTACCCCAATCGTCATCGTTGTTAGGGATTAGATTTTTGCTACAAGTTCACAAAGTGTACAACAAAGAGCTGGCGAGTCATACAACATCCCAACGTGGGCGGAGATGATCTGCGATGTATTGAGGTCTGGTAGCGGAAGTAAATGGAGGTAAATTGATATGGGCCAGAATACGATTCGAGTGGAGTCGCCCGGTCCATTCAATCCTGTAAGCCGCACTTTGCGGGAGTCTAATTAGGCCGTAATTAGACCAACATCCAGCTGCGTCTGGCTCAATTTCAAATTGGTCTGGTACCCCTGCCTACCACGCTCCACCATAGCCAGACATAGGCCTATAAAATGGCGGCGGTAACACGACATGGTTACGATTCTCACATAGGTTTACCCACCCGCTACTTGGCTCATATTTGCATTTTCCGCCTTTCAGCCCAAGCCACAGAGATTTAAAGGAGAAGCCTCTGCGCCTTTGGAAACCCCGTTGCAAAGCCACAGGACTATCCTACAAATAGCAGGTAAGATTTCTCGATCCACCTATCATTGAACTTTCCGTCTACGGCTCTACTCGTCTCCAAACGAACAAATTGATTGAAATGTTGCCCTATTTCGCCCAGCCGCCCCGAACTCGTTTCGTCCTCCCAAGCGCAGATCCTTTCATGATGGCCGCCCAAACTATGATGACTAGAGTTGTGGAGCCACATGGCTCTCTCTGGGTTACCGCTGACTACCTGGGCAATCAAACGACTCGGGCCAGCCTTGAGCTTTCTTATCACACTGGTCGCAATGATATTAGCTGGGCACCGGATCTGGAGAGCACACGTCACAGACCTTGGCCTCCCTTGTTGCCTATTTTACCTCTGAACGCTATCCCCGACACTGGCTACGCTCTTGGCAACATGGCTAATCTGGACTCTGGACGTGATTCTGGCTGTTTTGTGAGTCTGTGCCCTGATGACTTTAACGCTTTGGCCCAAACTAGTTTGCAAGAATTTGGTATAATACCAAGAAGCAAAATCACTTCCACCAACATATTACGTCAACAGCATTTAGCGACTGAAACGTTGAACATAGAGCTCAGGAATCCATCATACGCTGACCTGCAGTCCAGAGCCGACAGCAGAATTGAAACGAACGCTCGAAGCAAAGTAGACACCCAAGTCTCGGAAGCTCTAGCTCTTCAACCTCTTCCACCATACGCACCCATACCTGCAAGAATGCCAATTTCCAGAATGGATATGTTAGAGCATTATCGCTGTCGATTGGGACTTGGTAACCGATCCATTGCGGAACCCTGGTGCCAGTATCAACGAGAACTACTAGACTCTCGCTCTCCGGGACCAAGAGGTGCGCTGCTCTCAATATCTGTCCTTGGACGCATCGTAGGGCACCTTTTGAGCACAGTGACCCCGGATACATCCACAAGTCATGTATTAGCCTCGCTAGCTAGGACATCCAAGCGGATCCGCTCCGTCGTAGCTCCATACGTTTATGAGCATGTGGCACTTCGAGCCAATGGAGATATTGGGGTATATGCGCGCACTGGAGCCGCAAAGCACGTTCGGTATGTGCTCGGATCAAATTGAAAGGAAGATAAACAATGACATATTCTACTCTCCAGACGGCTTACCATATATTTCAATGCACAAGATTCAAATGACCCGCACGACATTCGTCAAGACGATGAAGCTTTTCCGGAGCCAGCACTGTCTGGCAATTATGAAAAAAGAGGCTTATCCTATACATTCGCTCAATGTCGCGAGATCAGACTGGTCGCCAAATATGTGTCTGAGCAGCCACAACACATCTTTCCTTTCTCGTTGGATAACGGAATACCTGCTTTATCCGATATGATTCCTCCAACGGTCGGTAGGGTCATCTTGGAGTCGGATAGACCCGACATGGCCGCACAGTTTGTTGCTAAACTCGCCGCACGAAGTGGACGCTCCGATCTCAAGGTCATTGTTGAACTTCGCACTAATCGAGATGACGTTGTACAAAGTGCAGAGGTGAGTTGCTTATATTAGATCTGAACATACTTCGGCTTGCTGAGTATTGGTCTGGGATTTCAGCGCGCTATCTACTTTTGTGTCTCTCAAGAGTCTATCCCAAATGATTCACAGTTACGCCTAATCTTGAACGGTTCATCATATGGAACTGAAATTCGCTGGAATGACTCCACGGTCACTCAAACAGCGTGGAGGAATGGGCCCGTAGTTGCACAAACCAACACATTCGACCGAAGCAGCCGCCGCACGCGCGATGAGGACCAAGACGACGAGGTTCTCGGGCCTAAAGAACTTATAGCTGGAATTCCGAGACCCAACGCCAACGTGCTTAAGTATAGGATTATTGCGTCCCTGTACGCTTCCTCGAAACGAACTCTACGAAAGAAAGGCCAAAATCTCAACCCAGCTCCAATTATGCCTCACCCAGCTCCAATTATCGTTTCAACTCTCATTCCAAAACCAGATTCCAGCGTGCAACGCCAGAATTTGGCCCGGTCTGCAGGAAAACTAGCGGCTGAAATGCCCGCTACTGTCGAACGAATGGTAGAAGAACTCAAGAAAAACGAACCTATGCCACCATGCCCCTGCCCTTCCCACCAACAAGCTGCTACCGATATCATTCGACATCCTGCAACAAAAGCCGAGCTGGACGCTTTTGTGGAATCGTACTTTGCTCGATGGCATGCTGCACGTACGAGGTCAGCAAAGCTGGAGAAGATGCAGGAACAGGCCAAAGCAAAAAGTGATCAAAATAAAGTGGAGCAGGATACGACAGGAACGGCGATTCGACATGTCATCGAAGGACCGTCTAGAAAGCGACGTCGACGTTTGTGATCGGCGAGGATCGCGGCCCTTGGAGTTTGCTGGAGTTTGGACGTGATGCCATTTATACCTGTAATTATGTTCTTATACCCCTATGTTTATCCGCCTCTATGTTGTGTCTATGCTATATGCCATTATGTATTCATCCGCTCTATGCCTTACATCTCCAATTTTGTTGGTCCGTTAGTTGAGAGTTGTACACAAGATATTTTCAAGGTTTAAGCATATGCAAAGCATGCGTCGGGGATGACTGCAGATTTCAATGCGCACCAAACGAAAGAAAGAAGAAAGAACGGAGAGCGAGTTCGAACATTCGATTGTCGTAGACATTCAACCTACTTGATGTCCTTGGAAGAGTATCCTATAGAATGGACTTTAACTTACCCATTCACATGAATGTGTCTAGGACGCCAAAATAAAAGTGGAGTGCTTTGGCCTGCTTTAACTCTACAGACATGGTTCACCTCAATGCACACGCAAATGAAACAACACCGCCATTTCAACTGCGAAATTATATGTTTTGCAACAACAGGTATACATACAATACACATCCCTCTAATCCTACAAACCCGGAAAAAAGCACCATCAGCCTCGTCCCGGAAAGACACATCACAACCAAGACTCACCCAAAGCTTAATCAACCCATCCCAAGAAGCCGTAACGACCTTGCTCGTCTCATGGGGCAACCACTCATGGGCGATCACCACCTTGCTATGACACCTCAACCGACTCTTGATCCTCCCTGTCTTCCAATCCCAAAAGACCATGTTCCCTTCACCGTCTCCAGATGACACCCAGCGCCCGTCCGGCGAAAACCCGACTTGACAAGCGTACCCCGCCGTCGTGTGGCCCGCGAATCTCTTTTTACGATTTTGGCGAAAGTTGTCCGTCGAGTAGACGAGGATTTGGTTGTCGAGGGATTGAGCGGCGAACCATTTTTCTGTGAATTAAGATGTAAGAAAGTAAAATAGGGAAGGAAGGTAATGAGGGAACGTACTGGAAGGATGGAGTGTAACGCTAGGCATAGAATGCATGTGCGGCTCCGCAATGTACTTGATGACGACTGGAATATCGTAGTCCCAAGCACGGATGGTCTTGTCGTCGGACGTAGTGACGAACCGTCTGTTTTCGTCTACGAACGTGATCGAGTTGACGGGTCCGAGATGTTGGTCGTATTCTTGGATGATTTCGGCCGAGTTGGTGTCGTACTATTAGTGTCAAGGGGTTAAAATAAGGCATGGAGAGGGTTGGAGAGGGCGTACTTGAATGATTTTCTTGTCTGACATGCCTGCCAGGAAAATGTGTTGTTTATCCTCATCTGGATGGAACTTGACAACGTGTGGGATTTTTCCGTTGGAGAATCCTTTAATGCATTTACCTGCAAGTGAGAGGCGGTTGAGTATTTATATTCAGGAGAAAAGTAGTGACGTACCGGTTTCGGTGTCCCAGAGTTTTATTTGTCGATCAAAGCCACAACTAAGGAACTGTCGGCCGTTGTTGGAGAAGGTTATGTCCTTA
The DNA here is from genome assembly GCA_037042815.1 of Ceratobasidium papillatum. Taxonomy (NCBI): domain Eukaryota; kingdom Fungi; phylum Basidiomycota; class Agaricomycetes; order Cantharellales; family Ceratobasidiaceae; genus Ceratobasidium; species Ceratobasidium papillatum. The sequence continues at coordinate 11,703 of JAYRCO010000422.1, read as the reverse complement.
ACGGCTTTGCCATGGCCCATAAATGTTCGTAGGCAGTTACCTTGACCGTAGACATCCCATAGCTAATGGAAAGGAAGTTAGCGAACCGTCAAGGAATAAAAACGAGCGATTAGAAGAGCACCTTGACTTTGGTGTCCATACTGGAGCTAAGCAACAAATGTCCAGTGCGCGGGAACAACCTGACGGCCGAAACTGCACCAGTGTGACCGGTCCAGGTATGCACACACTCTTTGGGGACGAAGCAGTCCTGTGATCCCGCTTCTCCCAGAATATGCGGCGCCTCCGCAATCGGCGGGTCCATATACGTTCGCCCCTGATAGTCCACCAGCGACTTTCCGTGAAAGACGGACGACTCTTGGTTGTGAGCCGATTTTTTGGGCCGACCTTTCTTGATCTCCATCTCGGCGTCTTCGAACCCGTCGTCCTCGTCGTCGCCCTCGGTGGGCATAATGGCACCTTCTGGGATAGCGACGCCCTTGTCATCTCCGTCCCATTTGGCCCACGGTCCGGTGTACTCTCCGTCTCCCTCTACGACTTCCGTATCCCCCTTTCCAGCTCGCTTTCGCTTCAGTTCTCGTCGACTCGCTCGACTGCTCCCCACGCCATCCAACGTCCTAAACCCATTCGACTCGGCTTTTTCAACTGCGCCTAATATTCTCGGTGCGTTCAAATCCGTCGAGGGGTTGTACGAATAACCAAGAATCTCGTGTGTAAGGTGTTGTTGTCGGAATGCGTGTTCGGTCATCATTTCTTCTTCCACATGTCCAGCCAACGCGTTTTGGTTTGGGAGTCTGCGCTTGTCAAACGGATTTTGGGGACCTGCGACGGGTCGGATGAGGTCTTCGTACGGGACGTTGACATTCATTTGGGTGTCGGTCGGTCGGAGGACAAGAGAGGTGTTGGCTAACGGGTTCTGAATAGTTTGGTGTTAGCTACCATTGGTGTTGTGTTGGGTGGCTGGAATACGTACCTCTGCGAGAACATCTGGTGCAGCTACCGGTGCAATTTCGGTATCTCCATCTCCGTCGACGCGTGTACGCTTTGATACGGGTGCTGCTATTCTAGTAATGCCAAATGCGTCGGCGGCGTGGTCTTGCGCATTGACCTCGTCATCGGAGGACTCGTAACCTGCGAGCATCGTTCAAGCAAGATTTCCCACGCGCAGATAATTTCCCAGAATGTTTTGGGAAGTTAAAACCAGACAGGTACGAGCCGAGCCGGTCAAATACAAGACGGACAGAGAGGAGGGATGGTGGTGCAAGACAACTAACAAGAGGCGCCCTCACGTCAAATATGACCACGTGCACACTTGATATAACGTTCATTTGACCAGCATCGTAAATGTCTCTGGCGTCTTGTGACCAAACTAATTCCAAGATGGAACTCGTAGGCTATCGCGCTGGTCGTATTGGGCCAAAATTTCCCCCCAACAAATTATATGTAGCAAACAACGAGCTTGCATATCAATCCAATTGATTCAGATCTAGGAAATGGAAGTAATATTTGCTACAAATTATGGAATTATATGATTGTTGGCGCCTTGGTTGTGGTGTAGGTTGTGGTGGTAGGGTGAACAGACCTTGTAGGTGGCCGGGCTTAGAAAGTTGTAGGTCCAGTCTGTGGCCCAAAGTGCGCTCCACTTACAACAAACATCTGAATTATGTGGAGTATCTTCCTTGTTATAACACCTATGGATATTCGTCGCTAGTATGTGCGAGAATCTGGGGACAAGTGTCCTCGAGTCCTTATTCACGAAACCCCTAGAGTCACTGGATACATATTTGCATATAGGTGATAAGTTTACAAAATCGGAGGAGCCAAGTCTGTGCACCCAGTGTGCTCAAACAAAATCAATAGGTCTAACTTTCAAATTCAGCATACCTAGTGAGAAACATATTATCAGCCACGATTATCTGGACAATGGAGGTGTAAACTGGCATACTATTGAGGGATTCTTGACCGTAACCCAGCGATGATTCTCGCAGTCAAGGTCAATCTTATCCTTCACAAATTTCTGGAGTTTAGCGTCCCGCTCGTTCTGTTTGAAGGGAAAGCCTTCCCCGGTCTTGTTCCATTGGGAGACCAAGATGTAAGTGATTGGTCCCTTGACTGAAGGACCACAGCGAATAAAGTCGAGGCCGAGGTCTTCTTCCAGCAGGGTCATGGCAGCCGCCTCCGAGTCATTGATACGGTCAAACCCTTGGTTGTAGAGCTTGCAAGAAACGGTTGCAATCTCTTGAAGGGTAAACTCATAGCCACCAAAATACTCGTCTTTTTCCCTATAGGCAGTCATTAGGCTCAAAATTCCGTGTGTAGTAGAGCCTTACATATTGGTTCAACTGTTTCGAGCTATTAGAATTCGAAGCGACCTCTTAAATTCTGCAAAACGAAATACACAATTAGTTGGTGTCTCAGTTGTAAGGTATGGGTGGACCTTGGCGAGTAGGACACAAGCTCAGGTGACCATGGGGCACGTGATCAATCTTATACACAGCGGGCGTTAATTTAACACAAGGCGCCTTCACGTGGAATATCCGCACGTGACTGGCTCCCACACTTGCACTTTCCCTCCCAACCCCGACGCGGACCGTCGCAATTACCCGACGCGCAGCCTAGCTAGACTATAGCGCGTATAAATATCATGAAGCTGTCTAGCTTCTTTACTGCCTTGGCTGCTATTCCTTTTGCTATTGCCTATGAACTCAAGGTTTCGGATCAGGATGAGTACCGCCAGGCGTGTTCCGGCATGTGGGCGGGCGATAATACATATATCAAGGGTGAGAATAGTCGTCGTATAGTTGTGACTGTAATGCTAATGGACTGATGTTTAGCCTCATTTGACTCTAGTTCGCGAGGACAGATTGCGATGGTGATCTACGAATGGCGTGACGTGAAGTATCTCGGCATAGACACAGAGCCCGAGAATTATCTTGTTCCCGTAAGTATCCTAAACACATCCTCTCTACCCCCGCCCTTTATTCATCCCGTACAAACGCAGAAAACATACGTCTGTACAACCGATGCAGTTCGTGCGAACCTCTGCTCCGAATCCGGGCTCGGACGCTTCATCCTCAACCTCAAAGGCACCAGCATCGAAGAGATCTCCATCTGGTCCGCTAGCGTTGCTTTCAAATCGTCTGCAAATTCGGCTGTGTCTCCCTCCAAGTCTAACTCTACAAGTTCTGTCGGTGCGTCTGGTTTCTGGGATAACCCCGACGGTCCGCCTACCCCACCTAAATCCGAGTGGGACTCGCCTTGGAAGAAGAGAGCTGACTTGGAGGTGGGGTCGATAGCCCCTCGGGATATTGTTTATAGGAACGTGAACAATACGATTGTCCCGACTAATGGCACTATATGGTATTCCGAGCCTATAAACTACCGTGTCGAAAAGAAGGGGTATTATTGCGTAGGTGAGTGTCACATACGATGTGATATCTCCAGTGTGCTAACTCAGCGCAGCTGCCATCCCAATCACTACCGGCGCAACGGCAGATACGGCCGTACACGCAAGCTTCAACGGTGTCGTCCTCTTCCATAATAAATTCCACGGAAAGCTTGCAGCAACAGATTACCCTAAAATCAACGTAAGTCCTCCTATCCCCTTTCTTGGCAAACCTTCAAATCAAATTGTTATACTGCGCAGTTTTACCTCGCCTTGGCCTTGGTGTACGTCGCACTCGGTGGGCTATGGGCGTTCTTGTGTTTCAAGCATCGGGACGATTTGTTACCTCTACAGGTATGTAAGCAGTGGAATTCAAATGCAGTTGGTTAATTCTTTGGATTGGGTTATAGTACTACATCTCGTATTTGGTTGGGTTCCTTGTAATCGAGATGATTGCAAGCTGGGGTAAATCTTCAACCCTCACTATATATATCTTATTAATTAACCACGCCGAATAGCATATTACCGATACCTAAACTCGCATGACCGCGGCATTGCAACAACACTCTTCCTATCAGTTGGTGAGCCCCGTTCCCTCCTCCTGCCCTGCCCAACTAACCCACCTGTCATAGTATCCATCCTCGACGCCGGACGAAACGCACTCTCCTTTTTCCTCCTGCTCGTCACATCACTCGGTCTATCAGTTGTACGTGAATCGTTGGGACCGCTTATGGTTCGCGTTCGATTACTTACAGGGGCGCATTTCGTTTTTGGTGGTAAGCACCCCTATCCTCCCTGCTTAGAATTAATCTGAACGACGGGAGGTAGTGCTATATGCAATGGGCATGGTCGAACTTGAACTCGAGAGCGCATCAGCGCTGTTGTTGCTGATGTTTGTCATCCCGCTCAGTTTCACGCTGTCTGGGTTTTTGTTATGGATCATGTATGCGTTGAACGGTACGTTTTCTCCTCGACCTAGCTCAATAAACGTGCTAATTTTAGGGACACGTACTCTTGCAGGTACGATGGCTGAATTAGCCGAACGGAAACAGACGTACAAGCTTAGCATGTTCCGGACGCTCTATCGAATTTTGCTCGTGGCTGTGATCATCATTGGCGCGTTTTTCGTGGTTTCGTCGATGAGCTTTTCGAATCGTCTAGATGAAGGTATGATTCAACCCGCTTTCCCTGCCATCACATATCTCATCTCGCTCTCACTTTCCAGATTACGCCCCTGAAACATGGGAAACAAGATGGTATCTCCTCGACGCCTGGCTCGCAATCCTCTACCTCGGCGTCTTTTCGGGCATCGCCTTTCTCTGGCGTCCAACCGGCAATAACCGTCGACTGGCCATGTCTGAAGAACTTGCCCAAGATGATGATGCCGAGGACTATGACCTCGAGTCGATGCAGCGGAGGAGAGAAGGCATGGCTCCGCCTAGTCAGGAGGATCTAACATCAGGGCCTGGAGGAAGAGATGGAGAAGTCGTGTTTGAGATTGGAGACGAGGATGATGAGGACGATCATAAGCGACGAGGAAATGGTGAACGCGAGGGGTTGATGGGGAAGGATAGGAATGATTAGGTTGTGCGTTTTGTTGTTGTTGTGGGTTTGGAATAAAAGCTGGGGTGCGTTATAATTCTTATATAGTGCGAGATGAAACCAGCGCGTGGGATTGGTGTGCCGCATTACTTTCCACCTAACAGTCCCAACCCGACTGGGCCATCACTGAGGACCATCAACCTCTGTTCCAGGATCGCGGCGGGTGGGGTTCCATAAAGTACCAAACCGGGTTGATGTGGAATGGGTCGCTGAGCGAGGCCGCATGCTTATAGAGCATCTACACGATACCTACAATGCAGATCGCGCCGAAGACGGCCACTCCACCTCACAGTCTGCCAACTCGGCTTCGCAGTCGGGCTCCAGCAGCTCCTGGATGAACCAGCTCTACCTACAATGCCACAGGAGCAGCATACAGCGCTCATGGGAGAGCTTTGCGACTATTGCACAAATAAGTATCCCTTCACTCCCGGAACGAATCTGTTGACTTGGTGGAAGGTAATTAGCTAATTAACTCGTAGGCTCTTATTATCTGACATCAGAAATACTCTCCAATCTTGGACCGTATTGCTCGGGACTTCCTATACATGCAATAGTATCTGCTGAGCGCTTGTTATCTCAATGCCGGCTCGTGATGGCGGACAACCGCCAAATGTCAGTTGAGGACACTGATGCTGCAAAGCTCCATTACCTAACAAATTGCGTGGACGTGCTGTATGGTCTTTTCTGTTCCGCCACATTACCTTCACCAAAGGTATGGAAGCCACAGCTAGAGTCTTTGCGTGTTGGCGGCAGAATACCGACGAATATAGTGTTTCGCTATCTGCAGAACAACTGGCTTTAAAACCGCCCAATTATTTGTCAATATGTGAATTTATTTATAGCCTGCAAATCGTGCGAGTAGGCCATTTTACAAACGTATAGGGTCAAAAACGACTATATTGGAGGCTACGAAATCACCCTTGAGGAGCTCTCAACTATTTCTCTTAAGCTCTATGGTGAAGAGTTTGACTGCCCTGGTATTGCGGAGGGATTTGCTATAGGCTCACTCGAGATGGAACTCGACTGCTCGTTTGTACGATGTGGCCCTTCTCTCCATGGGCCGTTCACCTATATTCTAGCTCTCTACTGGGACAGGAACAGTAAAAGGTTTCCATTCAAGCCAACGGAAAAGGATATGATGCTGCCAAAGATGCTGAAGGACAGGACTGGGTTCGATCTCTGTGAACCCCCAATGTCCTGGTTTTTGGGAGCGCCGAAAGGGCCCCTTTTGCAACCATGGGCTCAATTAAACCCTGAGATGTGCTGTCAAAACTAGAGCTGACGTTGTGGAGCGATCGCTTCTACTATTGCCATCCTGTTTCGGTTGCGGAGCCTCGGTGCCGACCATGATTTTATATATCATACGTAGGCCCCTTTTGTTATTGCTGACTCTGATTCAGCCTGATCTACAAAAAACAGGATCTTTCGGTCCTATAGAGTTCGACGTTAGTGATCGCTGGGTGTCGGTTAAGAACCCGCAGTTGGTGCGCGATTCTACGCCTTATCACTCCAGCTAGCAAAGCTAACTATTATACATCTACAGGCATACTAAGATCTGAGTGTTTACACTTGTGTAAATTTTCGGCGCCATTTAAGCTACTCCTATTTTATACTTGTATTACCGATGCATATGCATATCCTTCTAGATATTAAATCTTTTCAACCAACAGCCTGCTGGCACTTTATCCTTCGACCCGTGGATGTAATGCTGGTGTGTGACCGCAAGTGTTGCGATGAAAGGTGTTCCTATTGGGATGTTTAGAATAGTGTGGTCCAACGAATGTGCTAATCTTAGGTATACGTGCCCTCGCAGGTACGATGGCTGAATTAGCCGAACGGAAACAGACGTACAAGCTCAGCATGTTCCGGACGCTCTACCGAATATTGCTTGTCGCCGCAATCATCATCGGCGCGTTCTTCGTTGTTTCGTCGATGAGCTTTTCCAATCGTTTGGATGAAGGTATGATTTAATTTGCTTGTGCTCTAATCATACAATTAATTCCGCCCTGATCTTCGCAGATTACGCCCCTGAGACTTGGGAAACAAGGTGGTACCTCCTCGACGCCTGGCTCGCAATCCTCTACCTCGGCGTCTTTTCAGGCATTGCCTTTCTCTCGCGTCCGACGGGTAACAACCGTCGACTAGCCATGTCCGAAGAACTCGCCCAAGGTGATGACGCCGAGGACTATGATATCCAGTCGATGCAGCGGAGGAGAGATGGTATGGCCCCGCCTAGCCAGGAAGATTTGACAACTGGACCTGGTGGAAGAGACGGAGAGGTCGTGTTTGAGATTGGAGACAAGGGTGATGAGGACGATCATAAGCGGCGAGGAAATGGTGAACGTGAGGGGTTGATTGGAAACGATAGGAATGATTAGGTGTATGCGCTGCTTTTTCTGTGGGTTTGGAATAAAACTGGGGTGCTTTTTGCTTTCTTATGCAGTGCTGGATGAAACTAGCACAAAATTGGTGTAGCGCACCAGCATGCGCCAACAATTTAGATGAAAATATCAAGTATTGGGTATGAATACAGGGTGAATACAAAACCAATGGATCAAAATAATGGAAGTGTGAACTAGGAAACGCGTCTTAAGAAACTCAAGGCCCGAGTATCATCCAACTAAAGCGGGGAGCTGGGGGGGATCCACAGACGCCCGTCCGTCTAGATAGTCCGCGAACGCTTGGGATGTAACTGGTACCGGGCCATGTGTCCGAATGAGGGCTGCAGTGGCTGGGTTGAGAACATACATAACAGCAGATGTGCCACAGATTAGTATCCCCGCCAATTTTTCCCTGCCTCGGTCGATTTCTAATCCGGCGCGAAGGCTAGACATATAACGTCGGAGCTGTTTTCTGCCGTTCCGCCGATGCGTAGGATTATCGTACCGCTTTACTTCGAGCACAAGGTCAACTATGTCGCTTTCCCTGTCCGGGCCAAACCGACAGATGATAAAGTCAGGCTTTTTTGCCCGCCTGATATTGCCATCTGTTAATCGACCATACGAATCGCTAGAAGGAAGGGTGGGTGGGTCTTGTAGGTTGTATATGTATGATTGCGGCTTAACCATCCATCGGCCAGCTTGAAGAAAATGAGAAAGCAGAAACGTAAGATATGGGCCATAAAGGGAATACTCGGCCAGAGGATACTGGTTGAGGCTCTGAAGACGTTGCTGGAATGTCGCGAAAGAATCCATGATAACGCTAGGGGGCCGGGCTGCCCGTTGTTGAAGCCAGTTACGGAGCTCCAGAGAATACAGAAACATTGGGTCCCCAAAATTCAGAAAGCTCCAAAGTGGCCAGATTCCGTCTATAAAATCTGACAGTAGATCCACAGATAAGGAGGTGCACGAGATCGTCTCGACCTCGAGCAACAGCAAGCCCGATGCGAAGCCTGGCATCGTATCTAGACAATTGATGAAATCCTTCAGAAACAATGTCGGGCCTATTTCTTGGTTTTATTTCAATGACTAGATCGACGACGTCACTGAATGGAGTTGGTCCAAACCGAGCAACGATAAAGTCTGGCTGGAGCCCCTTGCGTTTGCGTGGTATCGTTCTATTAAACGAATCCACGGCACCTGCAACCAACAGAGAAACTACTTGCGAGATCATAGGTTGGGGCTTGACCATATACCTTCCTGCTTGATCAAAGTAGAAATGCAAGAGTGAAATAATAGAGCCGTAATGAGAATGTTCGCCGATTGGGCCATTATTGCTTCCGAGGATCCTTAGCCTCTATTCCAGTATCATAGCGGGTTCGGGGGGGTCCATAAGGCGCGAAAGACGGGACAATGTCAAATGGGGACAAGGAGACAGGGGTCAGCGTGTGGTTGTTGACTGTTTGTACAGCCACATGAGCACAGCGAACTAATGAACCGCGTAACCTGTGTGGCCGTGTCGAGCATCTCTTTTGTCCCACCACATTACGTTCACCAAGGTGTGTGAAGCCATAACTAGAACTTTTACCGGCTGGTAAACTGTTAATAAATAGCTTTCTTCGTAATTCACAGAACTCGCTGCAATCTTAACACTACCAAATTATTTCTCTCAATATGTAGGTCCATTTAACACACAAGTCGTGCGGGGGGCCTTACAACATGTAGGGTCAAACACAATTATATCGGTGGCTACGAACTCACCCTTGAGGAGTTCGCGGCCATTTCCTGCAAGCTCTACAATAAACCTTTCAATGGCCCTGGCGTTCGAGAGGCATTTGCTATTGGTACCCTAGAGGTGGAACTCGACTGCGATATTCTGCGGTGTGGCCCTTCTGTTTGTGGGCCACTCACCTATATTATAGTTCTCTACTGGGACAGGAATGCGAAGAGATTCCCATTCAAGCCAACGGAGGAGGACATGAAGCTACCAAAGATCTTGAAGGACAGGACAGGACTCGATTTTGGAGATCACTGGGTATCGGTTAAGAACCCGCAGCTGGTGCGCCTTTCTACGCTTTAGCATCCTAGCTAGCAAAGCTCATCGCCTTTTATCTACAGGCACCTGCTATGATTTGAGTGTTGGTTTATTTGTAAACATTTTCGGCATTGCCTTGTCTACTCCTGTTTTATAATTTGAGTCTTACTTATTCATTAGGGACAGTTAGAGTTGACTTTTGGAGCCGACTTTTGAGGCGACTTTTGCAGTATTCAGGCTTCCAGCCTATGCTAAATGGCCAAAAGTCGTCCCAAAAGCCGATTCAAAAGTCAACTCTGACTGTCCCTATTTACGTATCCTTTTAAGAATCAAATCATTTCAACCAACGACTTTTTGGTACACCATCCTCCAACCCTTAGATATAATCACAACCCCTATCCATACATGCCGTCATAGAAGGCATTCCTATTGGGACGTTTGGAATGATGCACGCAGTTCAAACTAAAGACCCAGCTATTTCTGAAAGTCGTTTGTTCCACATCTATGTCGTGCTACAACCGGTATCCCGTTGGTCCACCCTGCTGTTTGTAGTTCTCTTTCCAGCCAAAAGCTCTAATAGATAGTGATATTGCTCTTCTGCCCCCAACATACAATCTTACGGTCACCACCCCGATTTGAAATGCCATAGCTACCTACAGAAACTTAGACCGTTATTCTTAGATAACTATCCACAACAGGCTGAGCTACTACCGGCTTCCTCTAGTTTGCGTACGCACTTCAGCGCTCGGGAGAACCTTGAGGAGCTATTTTTTCGCTCCACTATGGCAATTGTTGACCTTGAAGCCGAGAAACTTTGCTCGCCCGAGCCTGGTCTGACTCGGGGCGCTAAAGCGACTTGGGATATGTTCTCTGTATACAACCTCGCAAATGAGCATCCCATTGTTCAGAAACATGCCCCCGCCAGCTTTTCAATCGCCTTGACGATAGCCTGGAACCGTAAGCGCGAATGGAAGCCCAGCGCAACTACAGTGGAGCAGCTTGACGATGAAATCAACGCCCCGATAATTAGTTGAACCTGTAGCAATGCGCCATTTCTTCGATGATGGCCACTGGTAGAGATCCAAAAACGACTGGTTCAAGAATTTATGTTAGAAAAATAGCAGCTAAAAAAGCGAATGTCCAAGTACCTGAGCGACTAGCTCCAGGAAATCGGCCGGTGGTCAAAAGCGCTTGAGAGCGGACTGTACGCTCTCGAGTGCTACCTATTATCAAAATCGATCACGATCACGCAGTCCCGAGCACTCGTGAGTAATTGCGATAATAGGTAGCGCACATAGCGCTCAACATCGCCGGCTGATTTGCCGGAGAGGTTTCCAATGTGTGCCATACAACGACCTCACGTGTCCGGCCCCATAAACCTTGGGAGCTCGGGTGCAATGCTCCGGGCAAAGGTGTCGCTATTGCTGGCGTTGTCCAAACATGTTGACATGATCTATGAGATGAAATTAATCGAAATAGCTAACAAGGCATAAGGGCGATAAAATAAATACCTGGTTCTTCACACCTAAACGTTCCAAGCATCCTAGAGTCTTCTCGGCCATATATGCGCCGGTATGGCTCTCTGTGAGACTATAACAAGTTTTTGTGAAGCAATTATTGCGATTTGCAAAAAGGGTTTCCAAGCGCCGAGCAAAAATTGACATTTGGGCCAGGGACTCCGGCGAGAAAAGGCCGTTTAGCTCATGTATATACAGTTTTCAGACAAGATGAATGATTCCAAAATACTCAGCGGACTTGCGCGCGTCGAAAGATGTCTTGAACCCGAGAAAATACATAGTTTGCTGAAAAACGCTCTGTTCGTCGAGAACCGCGATACTGAGCCCGAAGTTAGTCAAAAAGACCCAGTACCATGCAAGTTACTATTATAGGGTAGTGTAAATAGGCTAGTCAAGTGACGAGGGGAAACCTCTTTGCTGAACGCAAGAAATGGGGTCTGTAATATAGACTCAAACATCGCTCCCCCTATATCTCACGTAAAAGTGACTCAAGTAGCCTGACACTCTTTCAACTAGTACTAACTCATGATAGTAGTGATCTTGCAAATTTCTGGGTCTTTTTGACTAACTTCGAGCCCAATATCGCGGTTCTCGACGAACAGAGCGTTTTTCAGCAAACTATGTATTTTCTCGGGTTCAAGACATCTTTCGACGCGCGCAAGTCCGCTGAGTATTTTGGAATCATTCATCTTGTCTGAAAACTGTATATACATGAGCTAAACGGCCTTTTCTCGCCGGAGTCCCTGGCCCAAATGTCAATTTTTGCTCGGCGCTTGGAAAACCTTTTTG
>JAYRCO010000421.1:0-26769 GCA_037042815.1 Ceratobasidium papillatum | reverse complement strand
TGCACTACAGAAATGTGAGTTGATTTGATGTAATAAAACCATGAAAGGGGACATACAATCAAACTCGAAGAAATCGGGGTCTAGGGGGGGAGCGACCGGCTCATCGTCGGGGTCGTGCTGCAAATATATTTGTCAGGTTCTGCTTGTCTGTGCCTACTTGGAACACTCACATAAGCCTCGAGATACGGGTGGCAAAGAGCGTCCTCGACAGTGATACGTTTCTTCGGGTCGAAAGTCTAGAAGAACGCGCGGAACGAGACAAGTTGAGTGATGATTCTTCTGGCCTATGCACACAAACGCTTACCAATGTCTTGGTCAAAAAGTCCACGGCAAGCTCTGAAGCATTGGGGAACAATTGCGCAAACGGCCTCTTCTTTCGGAAGGGGAGTGCGCGAATGTAGTCGCGAGATCGCCTAGTGGTGATAGCATAAAACTCATCCAACGTGGGTGTACCTTTACAAACATGACGCATAAACATTTTTGTACACTCCACCAGATCTGTGAAAAACTCACCCAAAACGTCAAGAATCAAAGTTAGTTGATGGTGGTAGTCTCGTCCCGGGAACAACGGTTTTCCGCTCAACATCTCCGCAAGAATACACCCAACGGACCATACGTCAATCGCTTTGGTGTATTGCTTAAACGTGAGCATGATCTCCGGTGCGCGGTACCATCGCGTCGCAACGTATTCAGTCATGAACCCAGTTTCAGTGCCCGATGGCTCGGCCGTTTTGACGGATCGCGCAAGTCCAAAGTCGCATACTTTTAGGTCGCAGTTTGCGTTCAAAAGCAGATTAGACGGTTTAAGGTCTCGGTGGATGACGTCCGCGCTATGTAGTGCTTTAAGTGCGCGGAGGGTTTGGTAGATAAAGTACTAGAAGCGCGTAAGTTTACGTCAAACGGGTGAATGACGGTCGTAGCTACCTGCGCATGATCGTCACTAAGGTCTTGTGTCCGGATAACACGGTGCATGTCCGTCTCCATCAGCTCCTGGATTACTGTTTTGGACGCTTTAGCCTCGTTTCAGCTAGTAGCTAATATCTACTCACAATACACCTCTTTGAATGCATCGAGCGAAGGTGGTTTAATGATATCTAAAATAGAAATGATCTAACAAAGGAAGGTTGATTCAGTTCCAATTCGGTTTGAGCATTAGGGCAACGTCATGCTCGCGCCGACGACTCACATTCTCGCTGACGCCTGCCTCGGACAAGAACTTGAGCAGCTTGAGCTCACGCAGCGTGCGCAAGCAAAACATGGAATGGTCAAACGGCGCAATCTTTTTGATTGCGACTTTGCGACCAGTTGGCCTATGCATCGCCGAGCAGACAATACCATAGGCACCTTCTCCGACAACATCGAGGACCTGATACTGTGTGCCTATGCGCATACTATTTTAACAACTGTTTCCAACAGAGAAAACGCCTATACATACCGACGTTGAATCGGACTTTGCGAGGTGCTTGCTGGCTCTGAGAGGCAGCATGTGCGTGCTTGGACTTGGTGTTGTCTTTCGGTTGCTCAGGCATGGCTCGAAAAGAGGTGGGGAAGGAGGAGTGGGGTGTTGTGGTAGTAATGCAAAGACTTGTAGCGAGGCTAGAGATTATAAAAGCATCCGCACCGGCATAGGCTTCGGATCCTTACTACTGTTGTCGGTCTGTTACTGAAACTCATTGTTGTCCACCTTTGTAGTCTTCCTACGCGTTGCCAGCGACAATAGTCTGTTTCGGTAGTCCGTTTCGATAGAATTTGGGAACTGGTTGTATCAGATACTCCTAGCATCGCTTCTGCCTGTGCAGATCACGTCGTTATTGACTCCTTTCAGGGCATTCTCATGGCTACACTTAATCGACGTCGGACCCGCAGGCAACCGATTGACAGCGTACGATAATTAACTATGATCCTGCATATCTGGTTGTAAAGCTTGAATATTCCGGCAAACTTGCCGGGTGCCTTTTCTGTAGATAGCCAGTAGATAACCCTGCTTGTACCCCGCACTGCCTGACAACTCTATGAATAATACGACGGATAACACGATGAATGTACTGCTGTATGCGCTTCTGTCCCGACCACAACAAACAGCATGATTTTTGTCCATTTACCCGTCTTGTATAAACGTGACACAAAGAAAATGACGATAGCCCCCAGGAGCGGTGTCATGAGTCCTTTTTTTGCGCCGACTTTGTTTGCGCGCTTCGCCATCCAAACCTCTCTTCAATACCACCACCACCCCTTGCCCTATCCACACTAATCCACTCGTACTCCACGAGCCTGGCTGCATAGTTCTTCCCATTAAAAAGTCAGTCTCACCTCTAGTTTTCCAACTCGGGAGCTTACGCCATCGATATTTTCATTCACTTGGCTCCAGTCCACTCGCATCTCAGTAAGTCTTGAAACATGTGCAAGAAGATAAAGGGATCTGTACTTACAATCGGAATCGTTTGTCCGCTACAGGAAATACAATGGATTCTATTTCCCCCGTGCCCAACCAGACTTCCAAGGCTAACGTAGTCCCTTCGGAAGTCGGGTGGCAATTCGTGCCCCAGTACTACACCTTCGTTAACAAGCAGCCGCATCGTCTGCACTGCTTCTACACAAAGCACAGTACTTATGTCCACGGAGTTGAGGGTGAAGACCTCAAGCCGTGCCACGGGCAACAGGTGAGTAATTTTGCACCATAAAAATGTGGCCAACCCATTCACGATCAATTATCCCTTTTTAGGAAATCCACAACAAAATTCTTTCGATTGGGTTCCAAGACTGCAAGGTGTTTATCCACAGCGTCGATGCTCAGTCGTCTGCAGCTGGGGGTATCATCATTCAGGTGATTGGCGAGATGTCCAACGCGGGAGAGGCTTGGCGCAAGTTTGCCCAGACCTTCTTCCTGGCTGAGCAGCCAAACGGCTACTTTGTGCTCAACGACATCTTCCGGTACCTGAAGGAGGAATCCAACGCAGACGACGAGGCGGAGGCAGAGGAAGAGGCTGCTCCTAATGGCGATGCCCCGACACCTGAGCCAGTTGCTGCTCCTCAGACGCACGATGTCGCAGAGCCGGTTGCTGTCCAACCCGAGCCTACTCCTGCCCCTGCACCTGCGGTCGCGCCCGCTCCTCAGGAGGCCCCGGTACCTGTGCCCGAACCAACTGCTGAGGAGCCCATCGTCAACGGCGCGCACGCTGAAGAGAACAAACCAGCGGAACCGGCAAAGGAGGCTGCTCAACTTCCATCGCCTTCGCCTGAACCAGAACCCCAGCCTGCAGAGGAACCGACCCCTGTCGAGCTGACCCCGGCACGTGAGCAGACGCCTGCGCCTGTTCCCCCTCCGGCTTCCGCACCTGCTGCCGCGCCTGCACCTGCCCCAACTGAGAAGCCTCAACCGCCTGCTCCATCAGCGCCACCTGCCGCTGCAGCCCCTGCGCCCGCTCCCGCTGCTCCTACCGCACCCAAGACTTGGGCGAACCTCGCGGCGGCCAACTCGAACAAGTGGGGTCAAGTCTCTTCTGATGCCCGTGGTGTGAGCACCCCCGTCAAGCCTGCTGGTCCGCCACCCAAGCCAGCAGCTGCCGCTCCTGTCCGAAAAGAAGAGCCCCCAATCGACACGTCCAACATGTCGCCTCAGGCTCAGGCTGCGATGGCTGTTACGAGCCCGCTGTGCTTCATCAAGCTCAACGACTGGGTCCGGGATCAAGGCCCTGGTGTGCCTCCCTCCGCTAGTGCCGAGTCCGTGTCTCCGGCTGCTCTCCGGGATGTCTTGACTACGCGCTTCGGTGCTATCAAGGAGCTTGACCTCGTCCGCGCCAAGGCTTGTGCATTCCTTGAATTCCAGACGGTCGACTCTGCCCGCCGCGCTATCCTTGCCTCTCTCCCTGCCAACCTAGGTGGCGAGGGTGGTATTCGCGTTGGCGATGATACGCCTACCGAGCGCGCCCCTCGTATCACCGTTGAAATGCGCAAAGAACGTGGGGACCGCCCAACTACTGGTCGCGCTCCTCGCGGTGGTAGTGGTCCTGAGCAACGTGGTTCATTCCGTGGCCGTGGGCGCGGCCGAGGCGACGGGGCTCGTGGTGGGGCTCCCCAAGCCGCAAAATAATGGATAGTCTTCGTCCTATTCTCGACTGATGTTTGGTGCTCGTTTACGGCCGTCTAATTCACTTGTGTGTCCTTACTTACCTCCCGATCGTTTCGCTTTGCCGTTGCATCTTTTTCTCCTTGCATTCTCTTGACCATGTCCTGTGTTACTATCAGTTGTACCACCTTTGCATCGCTTCCTATATCCTCCCCATCACTTATGGCTCCGCCGATCCCTCACACTTATGTATCAGACGAGACCCTACGAGCTCCCTGCACAGTTATTACCTCTGAAACATTGCTGTGTGATAAAGCGAGTGATACAAGTACAATGCACTGTGGCAAGATCATGACCGGGGTAAGGAACGTCTGGCAATTTACTGATAAACTATAGGTGGAATAGGATGGGAAAGAAACTGCTCATTGAGGCGGCTTGGCATCAACAACATACTGCCGAGTATCCTCCTCGTCGTAGGCATACCCACGTTCCGGGTCGTACTGAACAGGAATACCTTTACCCGAATTACCCGTCGTAGAAGAAATTGATTCAACCCGCTGTAGATCAACAGTTCGGGCCCCGCCCAGGCGAATATCATCGGTCTCCATGTGTGTCTCGGTCTGCACGCGAACACCAAGCTCGAAGGTATCCGCTCCGTAACCACTGCGGCCCAGTCCGCGTGGAGAACGAATGAGAGAAGTAGGTCGATGTTTTCCTGTCTCAATGCCAAGACTTTTGGGGTGCTGAGGCCGGTTAGCGAGGGTAGGGTCGCGACTGCTCGAGATGTTGTTCGCAGAGCCTGTGTCGTTGAAATCTATGAAATTGGACGGATATTAGGAACTGTGCCAGCTATCATAAAAAGGAATAGGCTGACTTTGCGTAGACAGGACGAGGTGCTGCGCCATGATCATAGTCATCTATAGATAGGTCAATATGATTTAGCTACGCGCGTGCTGAAATGTCCGAAAACAAATGCTTACCGCGACCGACAGGAATGCGCCGACCTTCTCAATATACTTCACATGGCAGACGGCCATAAGTACGATGATGTTTGCGACTAGATATTACATGTTTCGAAGTGGTCAGCAAATTGTTATCACGCATATAGCGATGAAATCATACAGGTTGTTCCAAACGCGTAAATCTAAAGGAACATACGTGAGCATTCTGACGAAGACATCCTAGATTGTCGGGCTTACCATGCCATGCCGCAGGATCTTGCGAGTGAACCTAGATGCTGTTGACGCGGTAAAGTCGAGCAGATGATAGGTGGCGAGGCCGCATGCCACCAGGTCAAAACCTAAGCGAGTGGTTTCTTAAATCAAAGGCTCATCAGAAGAATAATCGCTATCACATACCGGTCATGGCTCCATAGTACATGGGCGCACTATTAAAGGTACCTGGGACCTGCTTCGCAATACACCTATAGGTACCGAGTCAACTTCTTGTATCTTCCAAGCGCAGCTCCGTGGCTTCACTCACGATCCATTTGAGACGAAGGCTGAACAAAGTCGGAGAAATGTAAGCGGCATATAACATCTTAGCCGACTGGACTAGACTTACGGGCCCGCGCATAGACATTCCCGAGGATCAGGAACGGTAGGCACGCAACAAACAGGACGCTCAATATTATCAGAACCGTCCGAGACTTCCTCGAGATGGCCCACGTGCGGAGGAAGATGATCCCTTGGGACGCCATTCCAGCAACCACTAAGATTCGTGGCAGTCGTTAACGGGCCGGGCGGACCTAAGTCAAGATAGAACACATACTTTTTGTTACTGGGGGTGCTAATCGGAAAGTTGTGCAGGAGTCCATAGTGAAAGTCGATCCATAGAATCCAACGCCGTTGAGCACGAGCGAGACAATGCTGACGCTGATGAGGTAGATTTAGTAGAGCAGCACAAATGAAGCTCGACACTACGCACTATCGCACAATGATGAACAACCCACAGACCAGTGACATTCGCTTGTTACGAATCTGCTTGCGATACAGCTACGCCCAATGTCAATGTTTGCAACACAGGCTGAATGCCAGGTGCGTACCTGAATCTCTCCCGGAATGGTTTGAATGACGCTAAACTTGTATTAGACTCGATGTCGATGCAATAGCTTCGCAACTTACTCGAACAACGCAATAGAGAACGTCCTAGAACCGCCCAAATTAAATTCTATTATATTAGCCATAAAGAAGTACACTCACGCAACGCGAAGGTTACTCGTCAAGACATCGCCCTGGTTGCTAGTCGTGGACATCGCACGACTCGGTAAGTAGGATCAGGGGGGGAGGACGGAGAGAGGAAAGGTGTGAGGAGGAAACTCGGAGAGGGGCCTAGAGACGATTAAGTCGCTGAGGCTATCATTGACCGGCATATATAATTCGCTGCGCTGGTGACCAACGAAGTTTGTGCAACCAATGCCTGGGACCGAACACATGAGCAATATCCTGAGACCTGAACTTCTTGGGATTCGCGTGGCACCCCGAGCCGTCCAGACTCGGGTCAATCCGTTGTTTCTAAGTGATTTGGGCCTCGCGTTTTCTAACGATAAATGGAAAATCCCCTGACTTCTTCCCCGCGCCGCCATGTTAGCCTTCCCCATGGGACGAGCTCCCCTGGGTATCACTTGATGTCCGAACGCCACTATATAGTGCTCGCTGAAACATCGCATGCCAAGCGCACCCTCGCTGGCTGACGCAGTGCTGACCCGGCACATGACGTGCCTTCTCCGGCAACTCCTTCCAGTTCTCTCGGTAGTTTTTTTTCCACTTGCGAGCGTAACTTTGTTCCTGGAAGATCAATCACGCCCAGCCAATAATATGCGTCCCCGCTCAGTACGGAACCGGATGATATGCTCAACTCGGCTTAAATCTTAAGCTTATCTCAGTCCCAAAAGAGCATATGTCTTCAGCTATTTTACTTGCTGACTCGCTCGGCAGGTGCAACAAGCCTGGTAATAAAGACTCAAGACAGGGATTGGATATTGCACTGTGCTTGAAACAAGGACGCTACTACATGTGTTTGGCTAGCACGGATTAGGCGTAAGTGACCGATCGACGTCAAGTTGGACTGGCGACTATACCGGTCGGTCGAAAGTTGCAAATGGTGCTAAATCAGAATGGTTTTGAAAGCGTTGGTGAACGTGACCAATAGTTCAGCCCCGATCGAACGGCCGCAGCAACCGCAGTGCCGCAGGAGCTTGACAGGAGCTACAACTTCTATCAAGCCGGTATAGGTGGAATCTGTCTAGATGTAGAGAATAATTTGGAGGAGAAGCGCGGAGGCGATTGTCGCGCTTGCCAATATTTGTTCAGCTAGGACCGTTGGCGGCATTTCAGTCTGCGTGCTGTCTGCGTGCCCGAGTTGGCTGTATTGAAGCCTCAGGCGCCTGTCATCCGTACAGTACAGAGTTTGCCTATTAAGGCTGTATTTGTGGATGTGTGAAGCTTAGCGCCGGCCAAATTTAGTTCACTCTCTCGGGCATCAAGTGGCGTTGGGCTGTGTTGACATATGACGGGGTGCAGTTGCCAGCAGTGCATGACGAGATCCCGGCTTCATCTATTTAGCTTGTAGACAGCCACCTCATCCTAAGATCACAAACCATCTCACTCAGTCAGCGCCAGAGTCTACAAGCACCATGTCCGCCTTTATGCGGTCTCGATTTCCTTATTTCATCCTCATACTCGTTCTTATCCTAATATGCTTGCCCAGCGAGGGTGTCTACGCCTTTGGCGCAGGTAATATCCCAAGTTACTCGTAAGTGATGCGTTGTAATATAAGCAGCTAGTACTCATCAAGTCAACAGGCATATGGAAGGGAGAGCGTTTCGTCATGGTGATATCGTAGGTAACAATATGCGCAAAATAAACATCATATCCTAACAAGTCTGGTTCAATAGGAAGACACACTTGCTGAGCTAGCCAAAGGAGCTGGAAAAGGGTTGCTCGGTATTGGGGCCCTGGGGGGTAGCAAGAAGTTTGGCGGTTTAGATATCAAGCGCGTATACTTTGGAAACTGGCTCCGAGATTACAGCCAGGCTGTGGATATCGCTGGTCTGAAAAAGCTCCAGATTCAGTCGATCATCACGCTGTGCATGGCACTTGGCTTCCTAGCCCATGGTTATGCCACAAACGAATTTGAAGTCACAGAGGAACGTTTGGGAGTTTACTTGCCAGTAGAGCATATTGATAACCCAAAGGTGCGCCCACCAAGCCGTTTAGATGAATCAACCGATGGTAATGAAATAACAGGGATATGGTGAAGGGGAAGACCCACGAAAATACCATCCAAAGCTTAGAGGTCCTGTCGATCCTCGAGAACTCGAGGTTGACTATCGAACCGGGATGAAAAACTACATTGCCAATGGCAAGTCTAATCATTCATTTATGACGTAATTATTGATGAGATGCATAGAGGACGGGCCGTGGGACACTTCCAAGGGTCACGTTCGCCGAGTTTTGGAGGCTTGTATTGAGATGGGTCGTAGGGCACGAAGTAGCGGCCGCAAAGAAGACTTGTATGAGTCTTACAGGCTTCTCGGAACGGCTGTGAGTCTGAAGGGAACAATGAGGAGATGGCTCCTAATCATCCCCTCCATTTTCAGCTTCATACGCTAGAGGACTTCCCAGCGCATTCCAATTTCTGTGAACTGGCTCTTGTTTCTCTTGGCTATAATCAGGTCTTTGTTCATATGGGCGATCAAGTTCGGATCCAGGCGCCTAACGGGAAGATGGTAGCACCACTTGTCACCGGAACTTTTGGAGGGAGCGATTTCATTCACAGTCTGTTGGGTGAAGCTACTGATCATATTGTGAGCGCAACCGCCTAAGATGACTATTATTTACTAACATAGTATATCAAATAGAGTGAAGCCTCGGTGTCCGATCTTAATAAGGAGTTTGACAAGGCTCGATCACGTTCGGCTAATCAGTCTCAAGCGACTACGGCCCTACGTGAACTCCTTTTCCAACTTCCTGGCGACGGAAACAATGATCTTAAACGCGATATGGAGAACGTCGAGCGCATTCGGGCTTCGACTCAGCCTGGTGGTGGAGGGGGCATGAAACCTCCTCAAGAAATGAGTCCACAGGAGCTTCATGCGACGCTTTGGCAGATTCTCCAGTTCCGCGACAGTGTAGCAAAAAAGATCGAAAAGACAATCGAGAAGATTCCTGGTATGTAACAAAAAGTCAAGCACTTTTTTCGCTAAATTTGCCACTCATCCTGCAGGTTTGGGAGCTTTGATTGAGAAGATTACGGATAACCTAGCTATTTTTATCTTCACAACACTGGGTTAGTACTTAAGATTTGCGCTGGAAGGACGTACTGATACCAGGAGTTTAGAGCCTCTGATGAAGCCCGTACTTCAATCTGCTACTACCGCTTTACAGTCCGGATCTGCTGAAGTGATCAACTCGCACGATCAGTACGAAGTATTCAACGATCCTCGAGCGGTAGGCCTTTATAGCTATTGAGAAGATGATGTTGCTCATGTTGCTCATCTATGTCTAGTCTGATCCAACACATTCGTTCCTGAGGTATGGATTCAACCTTCCTGCACCCTTTCTGTTGCTGACTTGGCTTGTGAATACAGCAAAGATCATTTTGTATGCGCTGGTTTAACGGGTTGAAGCAATCCAGAATAGCTTATGATTTACTCTAGGGCCTTATTCTGAACGAGCCGGCTGGAAACCTGGCTAAAATCATCGTGGTGAGTGCTAACTTCAGTAAACACTGACTCCGAGTCATCTCAACGCCTGTTACCACTAGACTCACTCCGTACAAATGGTCACAAAGGCTTGGGACGACACCTCAATCCATGCACGACAAGCAATTGACCCCATTCTATCATGCATGCAAGTTTCAAAGTTCCGAGTCCTCTTGAATGTCTTCCTAATCAGTACTAATAGGTTCCACCCTGATTTTCCCGACCGTAACTCTGCTGTCCAGCGGGAAATGCTCCAACATATGAATAATGTAAGCTTTAGCTTGAAATATTAGAAACTCAACTGACTGGAATTTCTTCAGTGGGTAAGTAGAGCATATGATCGACTAAAAACGTGCATTCATTCATACTTGGGATAGATGAAATCGCACAAGGACCCCAATGACCTTGCTCGCCGATTGAGCAAAGACAGCGTTCGAAACCATCAAGCTACACGTTTGAAAGAACAGGGTCAATCAGCTCACGCATCTGGTGCTGGTACGTATGCTGTCTAGATGCTAGATGTATTTCATCTAACTTGCCTGGAACTTCCAGGTTACAATGCAGCGCTGCAGGCGCAATCAGACATTGGGAACTATTTCAACAGCGTTGGGGCCAATGCCCTTGGTGGAGTATTTTCCAACACTCCTGGTGGACGCCGCGAGCTCTCTGGAGACAATATAGCTCCCGGAGCTGCTCCAAGCCATGGTGGTCATGCCCATAACGCATCTATCCCTACAACTGGAGAGGCTAGCCAGTTCTATGGCTCTGGTCAATCGCAGTCGGGCTACCAGCCGCAGTACGTGGCTCCTCCGGGGCCACCTCCTCAGGGTGGTGCAGGTTTCGGGTTTCCGTCGCCGACCAGTAACCCCGTTCATACACCGACTGGCGAGACGTCTCATTCTTCGGGATACAACCCAAGCTACGGAGGTGGCTCGGCGCCTTCATTCCAGCCTGCGCCCGGATTCCCTGCAGCTGGTGGCATGTACTCCCCTCCTTCGTTCCCACCGTCTGGAGGGTTTCCTGAGCCTGGATTTGGAGGAGGATATGGGCCGCCGCCCGGCCCGCCTTCAGGCTTCCCAGGAGGCCCACCGCCAAGCTTCCCGGGAGGTCCACAAGGCTTTCCGGGAGGTCCAGGCGGCTTCCCAGGAGGTCCGCCTCCAGGCGGCTTCCCAGGGGGTCCACCTCCGAGCTTCCCAGGGGGTCCGCCTGGGCCGCCAAGTACCAGCACTTACCCTGGACAGCATCACCATCAACAACATCAGCACCAGGGCGGAGGCTACAATCCGAGCTATGGAGGTGGAGGTGGATGGTAAGGTATGAAGAACAAGAATAAAGCGTGATAGCGTGGCCATAGAACTTGAAGTTTTTTATGTTGAACTAAGCCTTGTATTGAGCTTACTGGTGTAGTATATTCTCCTCTCTGATTTCCGTCTTTCTGAATCGTGTCAATTGAAACATACTTAGTCAAAATAGTGAAATTAAGCTCGTCACCAACCGAGATGAAGCATTGAGATCACTGAAAAGATGTGAAAAGATGGGACAGGGGATATATGGATGAAGGCATAGGCAAACGGGGACAAGAAGATAAAACACAACAAAAATAATCACTTGAGCTCCGGAACAATTAACAATACCTTTTCTTTCAGAACAGTGGGGTAGCTGTTCATGAGGTGCGCAAGCGCGCGGATATCTTCGCGGTCGAGTAGGGCAATAGTAAGTTTGGGCTATAGGACGAGTGGACGTGAGTGTACGATGATAGGGAGCTAATAAGTTGGGCAGTACCGCTTGCTTGATACCAAACGCTTTGATGACGCGGAACCTGCGATATATCGAATCAGCACGGCGCTCGCACGATTAAAAGATAGCCAACTCACAACTTGTCACCAACAGTTTGCTTCCTCTGATGCTGCGTCTTGTCTGCAAGACTGTCGATCCACTCGTCCGTGGTCTTGACTACTTCCGGATCCGCCTTGGGCAGAGGCAGACCCGTCGCAGTCGGCAAATTCGCGAGCCTAACAATCTCAACAGCCGGAAGTTTCGCCAACGTCGCGAGCGTGTGCACGGCGGGCTGAGATGGCGTCACAGGAGTGGGCGATGTCGCTGCTGACGGTCCGCGCGAGCTAAGCTCGGGTGTACGAGGCGAGACAGCTGCCGCTCGGGCCGTCCTGGATTTCTCAGGCGTAGTTGGAACTTTGGTCGGTGTCGAGGCAGTTCTTGCACCAGCGTCCTCTCCTACCTTGTCGTCGAGATTCAGCACGTCGACGACTTCCTTTGCTTCGGTGACCTTTGTGCGAAGGTACTCGGTATTGAACAAGCAAAGCGCGCGTTCGCGTTTGCTGAGCGACGACAACAAATCTGTGATCTCTTGCGACTTGTGCGGCTCGATTCGCGCAACGGCCCTCGCCAACCGTTCACGTTCCGAAAGCTTGCTGCCGTCCGCACCGAGCATCATGGAGCCTGAAGGAGACGAAGTCCTCGGCGGCGACGCGATCGAACCTGCAAAAGACACCGGCGTAGATGGATATTCGGGAGCAGACGACGGGGGTGGTGCATAGCCTGGTTTGTCCTCAGCTCTTTTGGAATCAGAACCGGGCGGAGACACACCATTGCTCATTCCGTAACCATTCCCCAACGTTTGACGCGCAGCTCGGATTTGTTCGCTGAATACGCTTGGCGTCTGCATGCCTTGAACGACGTCTTTCAAATCGAGGCCTACGATCGAATCGGCGAGCGCGTCGATCTCGGTTTCGGAGATGCCTTCGGTGGATTTGAGTCGACGGGTGAGTTCGCCGGTGAGGACGTCTCTTCGGACGACGGGCGTAAGGGTCGAAAGTTCGTCGTATTGCATCGAGACGTTCAGGCTGCCTGTCAGAGCAGCCTGGGCGATTATTAGGATGGTTTGCATAGATTAGAAGAAAATGATTCAGGCGCACTGTATAATAACTCCCAGAGCTCCGTCGGCCGATGCGCTCCCTAGTCAATTCACGGTCAGGAGAGAAAGACGAATAGATGCTCTCTGCTCCCTCGCTTGGAGTCGGGCTGGTCGCTCCACTACGCGTTCGGGGAGACGAGAAACGCTGTTGCAACTTTTCTTGCCTAAGCTGTTTGGGTTCATGCAAACGAACTGCGACCTGCTTTGCGCCCAGGAAAACACCGTTCATGGCTTGTAGTGCAGCGCCCGCTGTTTTTCCGTGTGCATGGTTAAAAACACATGGTGATCGGATGGACAGAATGAGACAAACCTTGCTCGGGGGATTGGTATGAGACAAAGCCGAAACCACGGCTCTGTCCTGCATCGTTTCTCATGACTCGTGCGCTCACGATTTGTCCAAACTAATGGATATGGCGTTAAGGTTTAGTAGAGTTAACCAGTGTATCCAGACTTACCTGCTTGAAATGGGTAAATAGCTTGTTCGAATCGATCTCGGTATCCAGATTCTAGCGTTGAACGTTATCAGAAGTGACCACAAACTGAAGCCATCCAACTCACCTTGATGAAAAGATTGCAAGGATCAATCAGTCCACTATGAGACCCCGAGCCTGGGCCAGCTGGCGGCGCAAATTGAACTTGCTGCCCAGGACCTGCAACAAACGGGCATCATGTCTAAGAGCGGATAGTGCATGTCAAGAACGAATAAACTCACCATGCACAAACGGAGCCGCCGGAGGACTATGAGGGCTATGCGAGCTCGGATGTGGTGGCGTCCGGCTCATATAAGGATTCGCACCACGCGGCGGGGTGAACTATATGTGATGCAGGTCCCCGTCAAAGGTTGGTTCGAGGGTGTACCTGATGCGACGTACTGGGTATGGAATGGGCATAGCGCTAGGGACAAAGGCAGGCGCGGAGGGATTAGGATTAAACTGGTCCTGCGTGCTGGGCATACGCCGCGGGGGTTGGAAGATGACCACAGCGATATTACGATCGCCTACTTCGGCGCAGTGCTAAGTCAAAAGCACGAGTTTAAACAATCACGTAGTAGGCTGTGACAGATGTGTCAATACTGACCAATGCTTGTTCGGCCGCTGCAGCGTCCTCTTCGTTCCAAAAGTGCACGATGCCAGACTCTGCGCCGAACGTGGTTTCCATTTTGGCGCTGGATAGCGCTCCATAAGGTCTAGCGTCAAGCGGGTTTAATTAAGCGAGGTGGGTAATTTGTTCGAGGGAAACTGACCGGAACAAGTCGTATAGGAAGCTGTCGTTGGTCCCGGGGGGCAGGTGCTTGACCAGCCGGGGAGTGGCCAGGGACGGAGGCATGACGCTTGGGGGCGTAAAGGGCGAGAGATTGAGCATATCGGAAGTGCCGGGAATGAACGAGCCGTTGAGCGTGGCCAGCGCTTTTTCTGCGCGATCAAGATGCTTGAATTCAATGACACCTACCATTAGTCGTACGGTTAGACACAACTCGACGCGAATAAATACAAAAACTGACCGTTGACGGGCTGGCCAATACCATCTCGCATTATGCTGGGCCGGAACGGAACACAATACTCAAATGCATGGGCTAGGTCAACATCGGTGACGGCAGGGCTGAGGTTGGATACATATAGCTTTGGCTCGCGTAGGAAGGGGTGTGCACCGGGGGTGGTGACCTCCTGGGTAGCGAACTGGGCGGCGGGGGGAGAGGCAGGATACGTAGGATACGGAGCGGACATCATGGTCGTAAATTCGTGAGTCTGGGTATAAACCTGAGTCAGCCGCCGTCTGTCTCCTCGTCTTTATACCCACCGTGTGGTCGTCGAGAAACTTGCAGGCATCGAACCCTAAGCAGCAATCATACTGTTTAATCTTGTTTGACCATGCGGCAAGCACGCCTCCAACACTTTTTGTCCTTTTTTCTTCGTTGTCTACACGCCTTGGCCACTACCAAGATCGAGTCTAGCACGCTTTTCCACGCCGTGAAATATAACCTCGCTGCATTGCCGTCTCGAAAGTCTCCGCCGATGCCATTCAGCCGCTCGGCGCTTCACTTCTCAGACCCGCCTTCATTGCCAATCTAAATTTGCCAATTCATTTTGCCTGCAATGGACGCCGTCATTCTACCAAGCAAGCTCACCTCGCGCGTATTCAAGCGCAAACAAAAGGCGACAAGTATATCTGCTCGGAAACGTGTTCGTACTGCACCTGTGGATGATGCTCCTGACGACTCTGGCTCTGACTCTGGAGATGATAGCCTGGTCTGGCGCAAGGTTACTCGTCCTGCTGGTGCTATGCTCG
This sequence comes from Ceratobasidium papillatum, assembly GCA_037042815.1. Lineage (NCBI taxonomy): Eukaryota > Fungi > Basidiomycota > Agaricomycetes > Cantharellales > Ceratobasidiaceae > Ceratobasidium > Ceratobasidium papillatum. The sequence continues at coordinate 11,781 of JAYRCO010000421.1, read as the reverse complement.
GGGCCGGTTTAGACGATGATGGAGGACTGTTGATGATTGAAGAGATCGACGATGTGGATGTCGAGTACGTCGAAGCAGAGGGAGGTTGCCGTGTTGCAAAGCTCAAGGTAAGTGCAGCTTTATGTCTACGCACTTAGCCTGACGATCTGTAGAAACGTGATAAAGCGTCAAACAAAAAGTCTAGCATGGACAAGGCGCCGGCCAAGAAACCCTCTCCCAAGAAACCAGTCGCTCCCTCGGCTCCTGAACCCAAATTCGACGACTCACTCCTCCCAGAATGGGCTGACTACACCTTACACCCTACCATCTCTCGAAGCCTACTCTCCCTGTCCTTCACAACTCCCACACCAATCCAAAAAGCTGCGCTCCCTCCCGCCCAAGAAGGTCATGACATTGTCGGTGTAGCCGAAACAGGTTCCGGAAAGACGCTAGCATACGCTCTACCCATCTTACACCATATCCTCTCCCAACCAAAACGCAAGAGAGAACTCGTGGCGCTTGTCCTAGCCCCAACACGGGAACTTGCACTCCAGGTATGCGAGCACCTGAAAGTCGTCGTAGGTGATGTAAAGGACGAGAATGGTGTACCTCGCGTGAGCGCAGCTGCCATAATAGGAGGATTGAGTTTACAAAAGCAGCGAAGAGTGCTGGAGCGTGGGGCCGACATTATTGTGGCTACGCCTGGGCGATTGTGGGACGTGTTGGGCGAGGTGGGTCTGCGTGCTCGAGCGGAGAGCTGTGTTATTTACGCTGCACGAACAGGACAACGATCTAGCTCGCCAAATCCGAAACGTCCGCTTCCTAGTACTCGACGAAGCAGATCGTATGGTCGAAGCAGGCCATTTCCAAGAGTTGGATAATATTGTCAAGCTCACAGCGCGAAAGCAAGACTCGTGCGTTCCCCAAACTTAATATTAAATTTTCCATTGGCTGATACTCTTAACATAGCGAAAACCCCGACGATTTGGCAGACGACCCAGTATTTGCAGCAGCCGACGCAGACGCTGTGGAATCTACTCCAGCCAATGAGAAGATGCAGACTTTTGTATTTTCGGCTACCCTGAGCAAGGAGCTGCAGGTTAATTTATCTCGTCGTACGGGACGGAAAAGGTCGAGCGACAAAAAGAGCTCGACGTTAGGTGGGTGTGATTCAATATGAACTATTGACAGGATGCTAATTGGTGCTTATAGATGACTTGCTCATGAAACTCGACTTTCGAGATCCTAGTCCGAAAGTCGTCGATCTTAGCCCAGAGTACGGAAAGGTTTCGACGCTCAAGGAGAGTCGAATCGAGTGTGTATCTGGTGACAAGGCAAGTTCATCCTTTCGCCCAACCATGCCTCAATGCTCAAGCATTTGAACGTTTAGGACTTTTATCTGTACTATTTCCTTCTTCGCTATCCAGGACGTTCTCTCGTCTTTGTTGGCTCAATAGACGGAATTCGGCGTATCACGCCTATTATGGAGCTTCTTCAACTCAAAGCTTTCCCGCTCCATTCGCAGCTACAACAACGGCAGCGATTAAAAAACCTAGACCGGTAAATTTCTCGGCCGAAATCATATGACAGAGCGCTCACATACCTCTCTACAGGTTCAAGTCAAACCCTTCAGCCGTTCTAATCGCTACAGACGTAGCTGCGCGTGGACTAGACATACCCTCTGTCGATCACGTTATACATTACCAGCTCCCGCGTACAGCAGACGCATATGTCCATCGAAACGGACGGACTGCGCGAGCTCAGCGAGAGGGCTTTAGTTTGCTGCTCGTTGCTCCCAGTGAGCGGGGGATCATGAAAGGGTTAATGGAGAGCTTGAAGAGACGTGAGTGTGACTACATGTATTGTCGAGGCTGGGAGCTGATGGGCGCTGTAGCGGAGGCTATTGCTGAGATGCCTGTCGAACATGATATATTGGATAGGCTCAAAGGACGGGTTCAGCTTGCGAGGCAGATTGATAATGCTCAGCATAAAGTCAAGAAAGATAATCACGATAAGAATTGGTTGAAAGAGACGGCGGAAGCTCTGGAAATTGAGTTGGATTCTGACATGGAGTGAGTACTTCACGTTTACTAGCGAAGAGACGATCTTGCTTACGGGTTCAAAAGAGAGGAAAATGAACAATCCCACCAGGCGAAAAAGAACTCGACCAAGGTGCACAAGCTCAAACAAGAGCTTCGGGACCTGCTTGATGAGCCGCTTGTCGCCCGAGGTATATCCAAAAGGTATATTACTTCTGGGAGTAGAGCAGTTGTTGATGATCTTGTGGGTGCGCGAAATCACAAGGATATGCTGGGTTTGCCAATGGTCTCTGCTGGTGATGATGTATCTCAGAAAAAATAGCATGGATAGCAATTTAATTCTTATGTAGATATTGCGATGGCAGAGGCCTTGAAGATAGCAAACAGTTAGAAAAAAAGCTTAATTCGCTTATCAGCGACTGTATGCGGTTAATGACACAGAATTTGCCGGACTTACCTAACGCGATGTTTGTGTTTGCTTTGCGCGTGTCGCGGCATGAAAACTCGTGCGATGCAAAAACGTATTTGCCGTTCCTGCATTTAAGCCGCGTGCCGCTCGATTTTTGTACTCTACCCCCTTCCACTCTCCCTCCACCTCACTCTCTACCTTTCATCCTTCGTTCTTGCTTGTAAGTCTACTCCAACGCCAACGAAAATAGCTTGCTCACTGTCGTCTAATAGCTATTCATCCATGGCTGCTCCCAACTCCGAGACTCTCGATGACGGTCGCGTCAAGTCGCGTGTCGCCAACTATACTGCCTTTTGGGACAAGGACTCGGCTCAAGACGGTGACGCCCACAAGGCCAACCGTGTTGAGAGCTACAAGGATGTCGTCAATGGTATGCGCCACGCCCTGTTTTTTTTTCTTAGATCGCCTGCTCACTTTTCTTTCTCCGTTTTTCTTTTTAGGCTACTATGACGGTGCTACTGAGCTCTACGAGTACGGTTGGTCCCAGAGCTTCCATTTCTCGAGGTTCTACAAGGGAGAGGCGTTTTTGCAGTCGGTTAGTATTCGCTAAAAGACCTCGATCTATGGTCGTATGCTCATTTTGCGTGTTAGCTCGCTCGCCATGAGCACTACCTCTCTGCCATGATGAACCTCAAGCCTGGCATGCGCGTTCTCGACGTCGGATGCGGTGTTGGCGGTCCTGCTCGCGAGATTGCGAGGTTCAGTGATGTCAACATTACTGGCTTGAACAACAACGACTTCCAGATTGGACGTGCACGCAAGTACACCGAGCAGGCTGGCTTGTCTGGTCAGCTTCAGTTTGTGAAGGGTGACTTCATGAAGCTTAGCGAGCAGTTTGGTGAAGGTACCTTCGATGCTGGTGAGTTTTTTTTTCGTTGTTCTGCCAAGCGTGTTTGCTAACGGCACACATAGTCTATGCTATCGAGGCTACTGTACATGCTCCTACTTGGGAGGGTGTGTATGGCGAGATCAAGAAGGTCCTCAAGCCTGGAGGAATCGTAAGTCTACTCTCTGACGGATTGTTAGGCTTTGGCTAATATGTTCCCCTTCAGTTCGGTGTCTACGAGTGGTGCATGACCGACGAGTGGGACCCGTCTATCCCTGAACACAAGGATATCGCCCACGGTATCGAGGTTGGCGACGGTATCCCTGAGATGCGCACCATCAAGGAGGCTCGCCAGGCGTTGAAGAACGTTGGCTTCGAGATCCTCCACGAGGAGGACTTGGCTGACCGCCCCGACCCTATCCCCTGGTACTATCCTCTTGAGGGTGACATCTGGAAGGCGCAAACCGCTTGGGACTACATCACTGTCTGGCGAATGTCATGGAGCGGCAAGATTGTCACTCAGAACACCGTCAGGGTACTAGAAATGTTCGGCCTTGTACCCAAGGGTACATTCGACGTTGGCGAGGCGTTAAAAACTGCTGCTGATGCATTGGTCCTTGGTGGCCAGAAAAAGCTCTTCACCCCTATGTATCTCGTAATCAGCCGCAAGCCGGAGTAGACAGGTTTTTTCTCGTTGTATTTTGTGTTGTTCGGGATTATACCTCTTGTCTGTTCCATATGGCTTTCCTATACTACTCGTAATACATATTTGCTTTTCAACGTATCCGCTAGTCGCGAGCACAAGTACGGTTTGGCCATTTCTGGAAAATCTATTTGCAATCTGCCACATCTACACACCCAAATACCTGACTCAGACGATCTAAAGTCATGTGACCCGATCGCGCTCCCTGCAGAGCCACCACCGTCTACTACCTCACGGATCGCGTCTCCATCCGCTACTCTTGTTCTCGATCCTCTTGATTTCTTGTCGTACTACCATGGATGATACATCTATGTCTATGAATCACGCGCTTTCCTCCCACCTCTTGGACAGTTTCGAACAGAGCCGTCGGGCAGCAACGCCGGCCTTTGGTACCCAGCCGTTTGACATGGTTCGCCACGGGTATTCGCCCGCAGTTCATGGTAACATGTCACAGGCGTCTACCTACAGTAACTTTTCGTCTGCGGATCAGCTCGCGGAGATGCAAGCGAAATTGAATAAGAAATTGGGACCAGAGTATGTGGCGCATTGCTCCCAGTGGCGCACTAGTGTTGAACGAATCTTGTAGATTTATCTCTCAGAGACCTGGCCCAGGTGGAGGTAAGCGTGGTAGCTGTACGCCTTGTATTGTTTTGTCCTCAACGCTGCGACTTCACAGGACCCAAGCTTACTTATGCCGAGGGGTGGAAGGTCATTAACCTTGCCAACGAAGTGTTTGGTTTTAATGGGTGGTCGTCGTCCGTGTTGTCGATCACCACTGAATATGTAAGATTCACGCTGTTGAAAAATCTACCCATACTGATTATTTAATTCTAGATTGATTATCTTGAAAACACACAACGATACAATGTTGGCGTTTCTGCAGTTGTGCGCGTAACTTTACGAGACGGTGCCTTCCACGAGGATGTTGGGTTCGGATCCCTCGAAAATGCGCGAGGTAAAGGCATGGCCTTGGACAAGGTATGCATTTGTGTACAATACTTTACGTGCTGCGACTTACCATCATCCATCAGTGCAAGAAAGAGGCTGTGACTGATGGACTCAAGCGCACACTTCGCAATTTTGGAAATCTGCTTGGAAACTGCCTGTATGACAAACAGTATGCATCTGATATCCTGAAGGTCAAGGCTCCCGTTGTAAGTCGGTCACTGATTCCATATTTTTCACGTCTTGACCTAAAGCATGTTAGCTCAAACTCGACAAAGACGCGCTACATCGCCGCCCAGATTTGGCAGGCCCAGTCCCGACCATGCCCATCCCCGGAGCCAGTCCTCAACCTCTCCCCACTTCTTCCCCACAAAATCAACCGGCTAATACCAATGCGTATCGACCAGTCGGAAATCCATCCCCGCTTGCAACATCTACTCCCATCACTAATCGTGCTATTCACAACCTTCCAACCCCCGATACCTCTATGGAGCAGCCTAGTGGTTCGACTACTCGACCGTCCGGCCTAGCAAATGCTCTTCGTAGATCTGCAGAACAGGGGGCTTTGTCCAAAGCTTCAACGAGCGCTGGTGATTCGACCTCGAATGCTGCTACTACAAGACGTGCATCTCCTCCAGCCCCCGCAGCACCGATATCGGCAGCTCCCGCTCCAGTACAGCGGACGAATTCTGGAACTAACCTATTTGACAATCAATTAGCTGGCGAACTTGCTGCTGAAGGTAGCGTCTATGGGTCAGAAGACGATGCGTTCTTTGACAACATTTTACCTGGCGAGCTGGATATGGAAGTAGCCCAGGTGCCACCTGCTCCTGTCCCCTCCCCCACAGAGTGCGTCCAGACTCCTGCCGGAAAGGGCAAGTCTCCTGCTTTTCAACCCGGGCCGAAGCCCGCGAGTAACTCGAATCCTGAACCGTCCACATCTGCTCGACCTGGACCATCTTCGTCTAGTACGACCCCCAGCCCCGAAACCTCGAACCCGAATCCACCTCGTCCAACAAAGATGCGTCTCGCCGATGCGATTCGAGGCGGAGCACCCGGTCTCAAAAACACGACTGGCGACAAAAGAGCCGCCCCTCCCGACCCTGCTGGCCAAAAGCGACAGCGTACCTCGTAGATGTTCTCACATTTCAACTTAGCGAGACACAGGGACTTTTTGCGGATGTATTATAAAAATTCTTTTTTTCTTTTGCGGTTTTGTTTGGGAAAGTGTACAGCAATATTTGGAACTATCAATAACCATGTGATACCCTCTTTGGCGTGATATTCTTGCCACCGGCGTCCTCAGTCAGTCTTTCATGGCTTTCGTGTTCTCTCGTAACGAGATGTATCCATGGGAAACGTGTCTCATCTATGTGATCCGGTTCTTGAAAATACTGGTTGTTGTCTCGAGTCCCAACTCATCGACCTGCGGCGAAACCGAAAGTTCGAGCCTCTTTTATGAACTTGTATAACGATACGCATTCGCATGGCCTCTTTTGCTACGACCCCAGTGACCTTCATGATGCACAGTGAGATTGCCCCTTATTGTTAAACAGAATAACCGTACTATATTGTAAGCTCCAGTTTGAGCTATCACGCCCGTATTGAATCAAACGTCGTACTGCTTTTTCCTCTCAGACCAGTCAGAATATGTACCATGACCAGTTTGATGCGTTGAACCAAGTACCAGCTGTGTCTTGCTTATCCACCGCTTCAGTCTGGATGCACACGCACTACAGAGGGCTATCAAACCAGGAGCCTCGCCGTTGAATTAGGATGTTGGGCCGACCAAAACTAAACACAGTTCATCCGAATCTGTTTCAGAGGTGAGCTATGCTTGCTCTCATTTTGGTTAGGACGAATGGTCACCTTTTTTTGAAGTTGCTAGTGTTCCATGGTAAATACAGCAACCACCCCGCATACAGCCGGCACAAATGCAAGCGAAACACAGCAAATATCTTTCACCAGAGCTGCTTTGAATATGAGGCTACATGGGAGTGGTAGGGTGATTTTGTCACAAGTTGTTCGGTGGTGTGTCCAGCGACATATGACGTGGTAACAACTTTTGAAATACCCCAAAATCACATTGCTAGCGCAAAACCGCTTTGGCTGGCTTGTTAGTCACCTCGATAGCGAGCCAAGTCAATTTACCTAAATTTCTTAGCTGCCAAAAACTACAGACACCTTTCCCCTACCTTTATAACAAAAACTACATCTATTTCTTTGTCTCCCAGCATGTCTGATTCTAACCTCCAGAGCACTGTTTCGCGCCTCGAAGTCCAGCTGGCGGACCTACAGCAAAAGTTCGACATCTTGGACAACGAACGACTTGTTTATAATCTCATCCAAGACTACGCGTTGTATCATGATCGCTGCTTCGGCAAGTATGGGACTGTCGAGGACGATGCTAAATGGGAATTGCTCTTTACGGAAGATAGTGTGAGCGACTGGCATCCGTGAGTCTAGACTTTGCTGAGCCGATGAATGACGTCAGTTTTGGCCTGGAGTATAAGAACTGATCTCTCCGTGGGTAAATAGATTAGGAGTCCACCATGGTCGAAGCGGCAAGATGAGCTGGGCTCAGACACCGTACGCGTCCCACCACTTGCTTTCACTCTGAAGTACTCTGTGGTCTGACTAGTTGTTAGCTTGGGTGGACGAGGAAAAGGAAGTCGCGTCTCGGTATCGAACGTTAGGGTCATAGTCGAGGGTGTGGGTTCTACATCGGCCACTGCACAGTCGTACGCGGTAGTGACAGTTGTTCCGGACGACGAGGCGCACACGATCACGGTTCAAGGCCAATATGATTGGAAGTTTGAAAAGGTTGACGGAGTTTGGAAGGTGGCTAGCGTGACTCTGTATGTACCTTTTCACATTCATTTGCTGGCATATCGTACTGATCTAAGATACAGCTCGCCCTTTCCGAAGCCATAGATTGAGTATAGGCGTAGGTCATGTGTTGCTGTCTGTTATATCCAGCTAGTAGGTGCAATCAACGCTTGTTTGGTGAACTGAGCTGATATGTCTCTTAATAACTGGAGGCTTTACCATGATGCTATGAATTGAATTCGATTTGCGGTTGTGGCGTACCCTATATCAGTGCATCGTGTTATCGCGACTTGCAAGGTTAAATTGTCGTAGTTGACGCGGTGAGCGCTGATTATGGGTAGCGTGCAAGCTACGGGGGTGTAGCGTTCTCGTGGTTAGAAACCACTACAAGCTATCTTTCCATTTTCTGCTCTATCTCTTGCGCTCTAGCCTACGTCTCGCTAGACATACAGGTAGTGTACCTTGAACCCATCCGAACAAGCCCGATTTGCTGGACACATGGCTTGGTGAGAGCAGCCTTTGTCGAGTCCGCACCGCACCGCACCGCGGCAAGGGAGCACGCCGCGGTACAGTAAGGTTAGCAGCACAGCTAGACCGTATATCGTGCGTAATCTATATGTCGTTTATTTCACTAATTACCGTACAAACATGCCGTGCGCGTGTTTATTCCGAGGAACATCCCTACCACCATGGAATACGAAGCCCAGACCCAGCCCTCACCAAACGAGGTAATGTAGGCTTCTGGTTTTGCTCGCGTCGACTCGACTATCTCAACTGTGGAGTGTTGCCCTACTTTAGGATCTGAGACGTGTGCGGTGGTGTCGCAATCGAGGTCCAAACCATGCTCACATGCGCTGGAATTTCGTGTTTGTCAGTACACTCCAGGTCGGGGGTTGTCACGCTAAGTCGCTCTCGGGGGCTATAGATCAATCCCTGCGGCTGGTGGGCCGGAAAGCTCGCGGACCTGGAGGGACCTGGCATCGCGATGCGCTGGACCAGATATCGATGGACAGGCCGAGCGCTCGGTTTGCTGGTTTCGTTCGTCTCCGCGATACAAGTCGACTAGGAACGCAGGGCGAATATTGTGACTAGAATTCTTCGGTCGACCCACGTAACGCTCTGGAGGCGCTCGTGGCCTGTGACCGAATGGTTTTATCGCTCCACAATCCCCCACATTTGTTGGGATCAACGTCTGGACGACTATGAGCGGATGGCACACTGGGGCAAGCCTCGGACGGGACATGGCAGCTAGTTTTTGAGCGCCAGCCTCAGTCGAGATGCCACTTGAAGACACGATGCGTGCTTAAGGACACGCGCATGCGCCCTGTTCGCCCGGCCCAGCATTTGTTGCACCGATCTCTAATTTCTTTGAGATCTTCAGGATACACTCTGCTGTACGCAGCGTTCTTACGACTCACAGCATACCCTTGTCCAGCACACACACGCCGATCCTCGTCTACTATCGAGATGTCTCCGCCTATCATATTGTGTACTCTTAAAACCGCGCCTCGAAAGCAGCGTGCGTGGGATATTGTTGAGATCAAAGAAGCTTCGCCCACCCCCGTTTACTACGAACATGGTGAGTTTGTGACATGGTCTTGCAGGGTCAGTAGCTTACACCTCTTGCGCGCGGCTGTACAGATCTAGAGATTATACGGATATCATCACAGTCCATCACTGGACAATACGTATTTGACATGCAGACGGAATACCAGTGCCGAAAAGTGTTACATGCTGCTCGCCTACAACTGCTTCACGAGATCAAGAAGGATCGGTATAACGTGTTACTTGGAGAAGGGTGAGCTGGTGTACCTTTTTTTGCTGAATCGAAACTGATCTTGGGGGCTGCTTAGGTGGAAATTGACGCAGATGCGTAAGGGAAATCTGCTACGGATTATGGTGGTTTATTCTGGTCGGCCGGCGGTTGCCTCGGGGGATGTTCACAGGCGCGTCCCACCGTTTATGGAACTTCTGGATGAGAACCGATAGATCTGACAATCGGGTTTGCCTCGGAAAAGTTGTTTGGTGTGGTTGTTCCTTTTTTACAGTGCGGGTGTATGCGTAGTTTAAAGCCCTTTTAATTACTTAAATTTTATTTAGTTTTGCATACGTGTAGTTTGTTCTATAATGGCCGCCATATTTCTTCAATAACCCTAATTGCCTTGTTTAGACAAATGATTAACTCTAATTACCCCACGAACTTACAAACAGTTAATCGCCAGAACTCTTGACGCGCTGTAAACAAATCGACGTGTTCTGATACTATTCTAATATGACTAACTAAGCCCTGAACTACGTCATGGATGACGCTGGAGCGTGCCCCCAACGTCAGCCTATAGTGTCTAGATTTTTTTTGCCTGTTTTTGACAGAAAAAGATAGATTGTCTTGGAGCAGTGATGCCATAGGGCTGGCCACTTCTGGATATGGGTCAACCCGAGCTGATAGATTGCATTGAATGACGTCGAAAGGGCATATATATGCGCTAACAATGTGACTAGGTTCGCGTGCTCAGGGTTCTTCGATCACAAGGCCAAGGGGGATTGTGTCGGGGTGCGAGGACCCCAGAAGTACGACCGAAGGCGACACAAAAGTCGGCAAACTGAGAAGATAGCACAGATGGGCTTGAAATTTGTTGCTGGATGCGGTACTTGAATGTGTGGAGTGGCCCCACTTCTAGTTGCAGCCAGCGGGGCTTCCCTGCAAGTCTCCCCTGAAGAGCACGGTCAGGTCCCCGGCGTTCCGCGAGAGTTCCAGACCGGTGCGACCACAGACACCATCGGGATCGCTGGCGGAGTTTAGAGGGAATTGCTGAATTCTAATGTGCAGCTGCCAAATATGTCCACCGGCACCAGTCGGCACGGAATCAACCTGGCGCTGGAGTTGCTTTCATTCCTGTCTGAGTCCGGTCCCTCTGCTTGCCACCACGACCGCGCAATTAACATCGAGCAGCATCCAACGCGCGCCTCGTCAGTAATACATTTCAGCCAACTCTAATCCGTCCTGCCCTGCAGGCCACGGTCAACCTACCTGTCCTACAACCACTTGCCTGTACTTTGTACAAAATGGAAGACTTTTCGTCTTATCTCGCCAGTACCCCCCCTGAGATCCAAGCGCAGTCTGCCCAGCAACCACCCACCCAGCCCTCGATGCAGGACCCGATGAGTGCACATCACCAGCAGCAGCAAGCGATGCTCCAACAGCAGTCGCAAACACCAATGACCCCCTCCTGGCACACCCAGCCCTCCCAGAACCACTCTCACCAGCAGCAGCAACAGCAACAGCAACAGCAACAGCAACAGCAACAGCAACAGCAACAACAGCAGCAGCAACAACAGCAGGGACGGCAACAAGGCCAAGCAGGGCCTTTTGCATATCCGCCGCCCAGCGCCCAATCAACTCCATCCGCGGCTGCTCCACAGTCGCACAATCTAACTCCCCGCTCCTTCGCCGAGGCGATGGGCATTGATCCAAATGTGTTCACAAACGAGGTCGCATTCCAATTACCGTCATTTTTGACCGGGCCTACCGTTGCTCCTGGCGGCGGCGGCGATGTCATACCCGGCTCGGCATCCAACTTCCAGCCTGACTCGTACTCGAGCTCCTGGTACGCCGGCACGCAAAATTCGCACGCGTCTGGGTATGGTTTTTCTTGCTTCCTGCGTTGACGATGCTTAGTTCTGTCTTCTCTAGCTCTGAGCTCAATGCCCGGTCGCCCAACGACTATCCTGGTTTTTCGCCCTATGGGATGCAGAGCTCTCAGGACGACCAATACGCCACTAACTCGGACCGGCCGGCGCTCATGCAACAACCCGACATGATGCGCTACCCATCCCAAGAGGACTCGTATGGTTTCAGCCCGAGCGACCTCAACATGCAGCCAACGCAATCCCAAAGCATCCATCCCCAAGCTCTCCAAACGTCCGGTACCAGCTACACATCCCCTTCCACCACGACAGCCAACTTGCAGTCGCAGCAGCTATCCTCGACCCC
>JAYRCO010000420.1:0-26772 GCA_037042815.1 Ceratobasidium papillatum | reverse complement strand
GAGAGACAACTTCTGTTCGAAGTCGTTTGGCTTCGGTTGGAGTTGGAGGTGGTGGGGAGGACGATGTGTCGGGGTCGTCGGTACCGGAGGGAGTAGATTGTAGGTGAAGATAGAACGCGAGCGTAGCAGCATAAGACAAGAGTGTTTCTGTTTATACAGATGAGTGAACTGGCAGCAAGGGCAAAATGGTTGAGTTGAAACATACGATGATGAAGGTGCATCAAACCAAGAGATGGATCATCAGGGTTGGTTAATCCGATTCTACAAACTGGTCAGACTAAATCTAAAAAGTAGGGAAAAGACATACTCTTTCACTGCTGCAGTCGTCTCCATAACTTGATATGCTGTATCTTCCCAGTCTCTGGCTAATGCCAACGCGAGTGGGTCGTGCTTCTCTAGATGTCGGAGCAGTGACGCCTTGTCTGTTGGGAGTGGAAGGGCGACAGGAACAGCAGACAGGGAATCTACAGTTTCATCCACATCGCTGTACGAACTAGATTAGGGCGCATGTACTAAAAAACAGAATTCATACTCACTGTGTGTCATTAAAACCCCAATCATCCTCTCCGATTTCCGCAACCAACTTGGCCTGAAGCCTCCTCCCTTCGCGCTCCTCCATTTCCCGCGCCTCAGCATCGTCTTCGTCCATAACGCGAGAGTTGTCCGCATAGTACGCTGAACGAGATTTGCCCCATCGCGAGAGCTCTTCTTCCGAGTCTGAGGATGCGTCTGAATCGTCGTCTTTCGGCGCCTGTTTCGCCTTTTGCTTGGGCTTTGTTGGAGCAGGTGCTTCATTTTCAGATTCTTCGTCTTCATCCTCGTCCTCGTCATCGTCTTCGTCTTCCGAAGATGATCCTCCCACACCGTCGAGCCCAAACACCTCGTCGTCCTGATCAAACTCGTCTCCATCGCCCATGCCAGGTCCAGCGCGTGCTCGAGCACGAGCCGTGTCGTCGAGCAGGATCTTGTCACGAGCGGCAAAGACTGAATGACAGGATTAAGGGCCGAGTTAGCAATAAGATATATGGATGACTTACACTCATCCTCCTCGTCCATCGGCATATCCTCTGCCGTCTTCCAGCCATCCAACTTGCTATCCACCTTGCCGCCTACGCGACCATTTCGCGAGCCGCCCCGTCCACGGCCCCTGAATCCTCCCCCTCTTGAACTACCTCCCCTAGAACCTCCCCGTGCGCGTCCTCGATTGCCGCCTCGTGTTTGACCGCGGCCCATGGTGGTGACAAGTTGCAAGAATGACAATGTCGGTGATTAGAAGCACACGACCGACTTCAAAATTGTAGAAGATTAAGCGCCGAGATGATGTCAGGCACTGATCTCTGTCGTCCAAACTTTCACCACCACCCTCTTCATTCCAATCTTATTGTTTCACTATCTAATCCATCATGGTCCGAGTTGAAGAAATCAAAGACAAGGATCAACGAGCTGGCTCTCCATACGGTAGCTCCTCGTACAGCGAGTCGAGCGACTCTGTCGCAAGCTCATCTTCATCCGTCAGCACTGCGTCTTCACCCGACCAAGAGACTCTTGTCGAACGCCTTGCCGCTCTCGTAGACATTGTACCTCCCACCACTCGCCAGTCTATTCGGAACAAACTTGGTGCCGCTACATCTGTCGCAAAGTGGGCAGGAAAGATTGGAGGAAACTTTATCTGGGTAGTCACCACAAGCGCATTGCTTGTCGGTCTCCCATTGGCACTCGCATTGGAGGATGAGGCAAAGATTGTGCAGCAGGAGAAGGAGATGATCGCACAGCAGCAGGGCGCGCAGGGTGTACGTATATCACCTACCATATTTCACTCCCAGGCTAACTTGGACCATTAGATGCTCAGCCCTTACGGACAACAACCCGGCCAACCCGGTCAATCATCCAGCTCGGGTCTTGTACCTCCTGGATTCTAGATGTGTTTCTACTGAAATCAGTGTACTGGTTATTCGACTGCTATTGTATCATTTCGACTTGTCTCTGTTTCGTCTTTGTGTTATAATTGAAGCACCCCACTCAGGATTGTTCCCTTTCTGGCAACGAGAACTCAAAAGGATAGAAACAATGCGCTGCAATCTCAAATCTCAACATGTTTGATCGAGTCTGATCAGCAGCTGCGATTGCCAGGGTCAAACAAATGAAAAAACAAAACAAAACATAATTTTGATAGATCCTCCAACTGATCGAAGTTGGTCGTACAGTATCGTCAACCCAGCACGTTAGTCGTAGTTTATTTCGGAAAGCTTGTACTCATTGTATTTCTCATTCAAGGTGAATTTCCTCTTGGCGTTCGTCCCAAATTAGCCAGGTAATAAACTTAGACGGGCTCTCCCCGACACTGATCTAGGCCAGCAAGAAAGTTGAGACCGAGGACTTACACAATCTCGTACGAGCTAGGTTTGGGTAGATAACAAGACATAGCCAGGCGTATGGCGAGATAAGTGATCATTATTTCAGCACACGTAGAGGACAAATGTGACTTAAAGGCCACAAAGCAAGCGATAACTGAATAGACATATAATATTTATTAATGGAGAGCGTGTTTTATGCTAGAGATATCCTAGCCGGTTCGCACCCGCATTCCTTATAGTATGCTATATACCCGGTGACACTGTCAGTACTGAACACCACAATTACCACCCCCTTACCTTCGTGCAAAGACAGGCCAATCTAAGACGAATCAGCTCACGCTATCTCAATTCCGCTCGTCACATAGGCAGCCCGTCTACACGTATGTAGACAGACGCATGACGCTCGTGCCAACCCCCTAACCCCAGGACCACCCAATTTCAGACGCAAAGAGCAGTCGCAGGTCACTTCAGTGCAGCTCTTTCGAACGCATGGCCCGTATACCGACTATCTCCTTCCGAGTGGGAGCTGAGGCGCTGGCCTAGTCACACTGGCCACGATAGGCAGCCGCATAATGCGACGCAGGGCGCAAGGTGGCTGGGAACCAGCTAAAAGGCTAATGGCAAGGGCGGTGCGGACAACGAATGCTACAAAGACTAATGTGAGCAAACAAGAAAACATAAGAATGATGGGGGCCTACCAATAGCATTAGAGCCAGCCGACATATAGCTAAATGCAGAAGAGACAGAAAAATAAATAAAAGGATCTGAAAATACGAAAGTATGAAAGCATAAAAGCATAAAAGCTAGAGACAAGCATGACAGTTCATGTGTCGAGTGGATCTATGGAAGTATATCAGAGTCAAGAAGCTTCAAGGTAAGGACCACTTACGATAGTAGTGGTACAACGCACGTATGAAACAGGCGCTGGATGGTTTAGAGCTAGGTAGTCTGAAATGATGAAACTCAGTACCACTTATGCAAACTGCAGCTGCAGAGGATATACATATTCATGAGCTTAGAAAGCTAGCTAGCGCTGGCCATGGTACGAAACATAGGTCCCAGATGAGGACGGTTGCGGTCGGTCGAGCCGACAAAAGAAAAATAGGGGTTGGCTCTGGGTCTGATGATTCCTAGCGGAATACGCCTACCAATGGCTCATAGTCGTGACAGTGGTCGGCAGGAGCCCGTCACGATCAAGAATAAGGCCTAGAGGGGGGAGGGTTACAGTCAGCAATCGCGTTCTACCCCTTGTCTGACCGCTACAGCAGTCCGAGTGTGCGCCTGGGATGGGATGAATGTCCAAAGCAAACATAACGGGTAGCGTGATGCATAGAATAAACAACGAGAGACGCGGCGTATCAACGTACACGAAGTGTGCTCGTCGAGAGTATCCACCCTCCTCGACGGGTCACACCGCAGAAGCTCAAAAGATTCAGACAATGTGGCAGGCGCCAGCGCCGCCTCGGTCGCTGCCACAGTCCCGTACACCCATTGGTCTAGGCGTCGGTGTCGGGCAGCGGCCACGATGCACGACAAGTCCGATAGAGACAAACGGTTGCTGGTAGTTGACCTACCTGACTATGAGACCACCCAGAGGAATGTAAAAAGGCGCGATAGCGGTGGCATGACGGCGAGGAGGAAGAGTAGAGGCGGGAGTGGGGAGTGAGATGGTGGGCGAGAGCAGGTTGAGGTTCTGCTTTCCCTCCCCCGCGAGTACTTTATACCCCCTGGCAATGGTTCATGCCCGCTCTCTCACCCCTATCGCGCTGGACTTGGCATCTATTTTCGTCACCGTGACTAAGCTGCTGGAGATGGTCTGTGTATACAAAACGCGCTCCTATGCGTCGTCATCGGCCGATGAGCGGCTGCGCCAAGCTAATAATAGAGCGGGAGTTATGTCAGAGTAGTTTATTAGTCGCAGAGACTGTTGACGACGCCGTGCCAAGCATGAATGGCGGTTTCAGACATGTGCCGGGATATGTTTGTGTGTGTTTATACCTCGTCCAACTCGAACCGAAACGCATATAGTGTGATTGCGTTACGCGGGAGGCTTGGGGCTCGCAGAATCGGAGCGGTGTTACGCCGTACTTATAAAACTGCTTGTGGGTCGCCGACTTAGAATAGCAACTTGTGGTTTGATGCAAATACAGTGATAGGCTGTCAGTCCAAACGCATTTCATTACGTTGATAAATCTACGATCACATGAGTACTAATTCGTACAGTCATGCAAATAGCCCATAATCGATAATCTTGAGGGAGCTGATCGCCTCCTCAAAGCTAGCCACCCATTCCTTATATTTTTCGCCCTCAAACTCTACAGCAGCCCCTTCTTTTTCGGCCTTAACGGGAACGTTGAATACCATCGTGACATCGATGTTCTTCTCATGAACGCGATACACGGCAAGGAAGATTTTAACCGTGTCAGGGTGAACTCTGTTGAACTTGGGTGCGAGTTGGGTGCCGTAGAGGACGCTCAGAACGAGCGGATTGATAGGCGCAACAGGAGTAGGAGTGGCGATTTGGTCAATGACACAAAATTCTGGCGTAGCATCATTGTCATGAGCCAAAGAGTCAAAGTGAAACCTGATAAAACACGATATAGACTGTTTATCTCGCAGATATGTAGCCTTCAGATTCGGTACTGACCTTGCAGCCTCCCGTGCATCGGATGGTTCAACCTTCTCGAGGATCTCAACTACGACGCTAACGTCGGATTCTGGAGACAGAAGGACTTCTTGCGTGTCGGGTACTTGGCGCAAATCACTGACCGTAACCAATTTGAGAATAAAATAAGCGTCTGTCAGTAATTTGAATTCAAATCGTCCACGTCGGCTCTACAGTAAAACCATCGGTGCGACTGAGATGTAGGCGGCCTTACGATGCGTCAATGAGATTCGAAGGGAGGGCGACAGTAATGGCACCTAAATAAACGAGTTGACCCAGGATTTGAAGAATTATTCTGATAATGCTCACCTCCGAAGAGATCGTAGGTCTTGTGGCTGGGCATAGTTGTTGAGTGCTGAAGACAATGACCGAGAGCTGGCTTTATATACCAAAAAGGGATCCTAGTCAGACCGAATCGCGGGACCGAGTATGATGAGTCATAATGGTGAACCAATGGTGTTACTTAGAACTATTGGCAAGGTAAATGCTTCATATGGGTGGTTTGTACTAAATAAGGTAAAGCAGCTGATAGAGTCATAAACACATTACGCGCCAATCAAGATATTGCTTACAATTTACAAATTGGACTATCCAAGACTTATACCTAAAGCACTTCCCAACGTCTCCTCGCAAGGCCCAAGGAACAAAAAGTCGGCGTCTGCATCTCCTTGGGAGGCGTCAATGTTGAATACAGCAACCGTGCCACCATTTCGCTGAACTGTGTCGGCAAATCCTGCAGCGGGATATACCTAGATTGGTGTAGGTCAACTGGTAAAGCTACACAAAGACATGAATACTCACCACAGAAGACGTCCCAACAACCAAGCACATGTCTGCTGATTTTACCACGCTCTCAATAGTTTCTAAGCCTGGGATCTTCTCGCCAAACCACACTACACCTGGTCGTAACAAACCACCACAGCCTTCCTTCTCACAACGAGGTAGGTCTTCCACCGGAATCGTTGCTTCAGGAACGCGCTTGCCTGCGTCATCCATAATGGCGTCAGTTCGAGCTTCAGTGCCGGCCAAAGCAGAGCATATAGGCGAACGAATGTTCGAGCGGCGATCACTACATCGTGAGCAGATTGTGTCGACAAGGCGCCCATGCATTTCAATGATATTACCAGACTCTGATGCCGATGCAGAACCGTCGCTCGTCGGCTCGTCGATTGTTAATTCTTCTTGGGCACGCACGCTAAGACCATCAACGTTTTGGGTGATGAGCGTACAGTTATTTGCAAGCGGGGCTATAGATTGTCGATAGTCAGGGCGAAGGAATCGCGCAATGACATGGTGCGCGTTATTCGGTTTGCAAGAAAATACTCTATCGGCATGTGCCGGCAGCTTTAGGTGGTTTGCATGATGAGCAGAGACCAGACAAGACGCACTTTTCTCGGCGGTAATGATAGAACTAGAACCAGTTGTTCTATCAGTTTATAGCGAGATGAGCGTTGTGGTTTATGGTACAACCTGCCATACGAGACTCGGATTGACGCTGAACGCTTCTGGTGTGGCTAATCGAGTAGCTTCAAACGACCGCCAATACCCTCCTGCGCCACGAAACGTTGGTATACCTGTTTGAACGGAGCCATATAAGAATTTACAAAACAACTGGCTGGCCATGTATTTATATTACCAGATGCAGTAGAGAGCCCAGCACCAGCCACGATGATGATGCGTTTACTTTGCTTCAAGACATTGCGGAAGGCGGCGATATCGCTGGATGGAGGCATAACGGACGTGCAAATTTCAAGCAAAAAGCTAGACAGAATTTGAATTTGAAGAAACTTAGATGTAAACAAGAGATGGTGGTTGTTCGTTGTTGGGCTGAATGGGCAGGCGCCGGTCGCCTTCGATCAACCTGTGTCCTGGCTGTCTTTTGTCGCTAAATTATGACGTTTGCCTCGAATACATTACCGGTTAAATGTGGACTACGAACCAAGCAGTTTAGCTGCCACTTGTCGTATACAAAATAAGCACCTGCTACAACCGTAGACGACAAGACCCTATAATTAGCATGAACATTTCTGAGTATAATACAACTACTTGAAAATACAGATTAAGAACTCGGTGCTTGTTTTGCGTGATTGTGGTGGGATGGAGGAACATATGGGTCTTTAGTAGCTACTCCTCCACCCGGAGAGTTCTCGATCTATATGAAAGGTGGGTCAACTATTAATATTGTAGAATAAATGGCATACCATTCTCTTCCACGCTTCGCCAGGCAGACGAGACTTTTCGCTTTTTTCCAACTCTTCTTCATCTTTTAGGTGGATTGCGGCCAATCCCGCACTCGCCAACAGGACGGCAATAGTGACGCCTTGCGCATACATACGAGCCTGGACGATCTTCTGGGAGACTAACTCAAGTATTCAGTTTTAAATTATTTTGAAGGAAACCAACGTGCTTACATGGTACTTGTGGGTTACGTGTAAAGATGAGTCCACCTGAAAGAGCCATTGCGCCCACCCAACTCATCCCGATGATTCCAAAGCGATGCTCTTTTGCCCAGTGAAGCGTACGACCTGGCAAGCTCAATGCATGAAGCCCAGTAGCTTCTTCTTCTTGTTCCTTGCGCAGGATGTCTGCAGCACGTCCGTGCCATTGTGATTTTAGGTATGCCTACAAGTGGGAATTGGCGCTGTGTAAACATAGTAGTATTTTGGACTCACCTCGTAGGATAGCTCGGCATTGGTCATTCCAACACCAAGGGTTGCGACCATGAGAAGAAAGCCACGTTGAACGGGCGGAATGGCTGCTATAGCAGGGTACCGTTTCCCTGCGAAGTGGAGAGCTGGGACGGCCCTATGACATCACGCGCATAGGCTGTGAGTGAGATGTGTGTCGACGAAGGCAACTAGGCAACGGACGCACAAACTCAAGCCAAGAGCTCCTCCTTTAAGGCCTCCCCATGCAGTTGCCTTTGCGGCCTCCTCTTGCTGCTGCTTCGTGATGAGCTACATGCATTGGTAGCAACGAGGTAAGTGATTTTACAGACAATATAGCTGGTTGAAACCACGTTACCTTCATTTATGGTGGAGCAAACGAGGTTGTAATCTATTTGAGGGGTCAAAAAGAATGACCAGGACGCTCTACCCTAAATACCTCTCTTGCAGCGTGGAAGTCGATCTTCCGGTCTGGCACTATTTGATGACGACAGTGATCGTAGTCTTTGTCATTCATGAAGTCGTTTGTATTTTGCCGCCGGGATCTTTACAGTCTTGCCGCCGGGAAGTCTCCAATACAGTCTATGCACAAAGAATCACATTAATCTAACAAACACGATGCAGGTTTTCATACAATGCCGATAGCACAAAGACAAGAGAACAATGTCCATAAAAAAGTGCCCAAGTTCTATTGGTATAGATTACGAGAGTTCAGTCCCGAATTCGGATATGAATTCGGATTGCGAGCACAAACCGATGTCAGGTGGTTGAGTGGGGATAAGTTTTGAGGAAATAGAAGTCAGATCTATCATCGGGCTCGGACAGTCTAGGCCGCATGCCCTTCCGTGTGATGGCGATGGGACGGGGGGACATAAGGTTCTCTTTGGGCAAGGTTGCTCGGGCTGTTGTCAATCTGGAACCTCACGTTAGGGATTAACAGGTGGGAATAATGAGTACAACTCACCATGCGTTTCCACGCCTCGCCAGGAAGGCGAGACTTTTCGCTCTTAGTGAGCGCATCTTCGTCGTCCAAGTGAATGGCAGCGAGACCGGCGCTAGCGAGCAGTACGGCAATTGTAACACCTTGGGCGTACATACGCACTTGCACGATTTTTTGGGAGACTTTAAAAATCAATTAGCTAGGCTTAAGGTGGCTAAATATTGAACTCACAAGGAACACCTCGGTTACGTGCGAATATCAAGCCTCCAGAAATTGCCATGGCGGACACCCAACTCATACCGATGATACCGAATCGGTTATCTTTGGCCCAATGGAGGGCACGACCCTTAAGACTGAGCGAGTGGAGTCCTGCCTCCTCTTCCTCTTGCTCCTTTCGAAGGATGTCAGCCGTACGGCCATGCCATTGTGATTTCAGGTATGCCTGCAAGAGCGATTAGCAGAATTCAAGAGTGTACCCATTCAAACCCACCTCGTAAGACAGCTCAGCATTGGTCATTCCAACGCCAAGGGTCGCAATCATCAAAAGAAAGCCACGTTGAACGGGTGGGATTGCACGGATGGTTGGAAATCGTTTGCTTGCGAAGTATAAGGCTGGTACAGCACTGTCTGGCAATGAGACCATGGTACCTACAACTCGATGCAGTTTGCTCACAGTGAAATCCCGAGAGCGCTGCCCTTGAGGCCTCCCATTGCTGTTGCAACCGCAGCCTCCTCTTGCTGTTGTTTGGTGATGAGCTGGGATGCAACGCATAAATATACAAATTAAAATGCTCTAGGGAAACCAATATACCTTCATTGTGGACGAAGAGAGAGATTAAGCAGTAGGGAGAATAGAACAAGTGGGCCTAGAGTGTGGTGAGCTGTATGATGTGGTTCAAAGCAAGCGAAGCGAGGCCGTTAAATACTGGGGATCGGGAGGCGACATGCGAGGGCGGGGCCACGACTTCCACACCCGGTTCCGGCCGGCGGCAACTTTCATCAGAGTCGTGACTAATTGTGATCGGCTTATTAGCGCCGAGGTTGGAACTTGGCCATGTTCACGATACTGGCTCCTGTAACTGCTAGTAAGCGCACAACAAACCTGACCAGATATGCTCGTGCTGCTATAAAAACTGTACATTAAAATAACATCTAATGACTTCGATTTTGGCATATCTGCCAACCACTTTTCGCCTTTGAAAGTCTCGAAGATCTGAAACCGAATCCTGCCGGGCACCTTTCGTGGACAAACCAGGATTCTCTAATGACCTCAGCTCGAGCTGATAATGTACATCTTATAGGTGGAGCCCGAGACACATAAGAAGCCTGCATTTCAGGCTCAGATTCAAACCTGCCAGGTTACAGATACCCGCCAACTTGTTGGGTGCATGTCGATGACGTTGAGGCAGCCTGTTCACGCATCTGTTTTACAACAAGAAGGTAAGCACGTCTAACACCTGGCACTTACATTTGCTATCATCCTGGTTTAATGTTGTACAAAGTAATTGTCCCAGCTTTCAACTGGCGATACTACCGGGTACACCCCCGGAAAGCCGTGAAATGCCCCGATTCCTGCTGCTCAGATCTAGTAGTGTTCTTGCGATGATACTCAACGAATCTCCCGCCCGGCGCCACTTTTTGCTCACAAGACCCAGAGCGCCGACTTTCTTTATTCCCTTTGGAACAGTCACGCTCTTCTCTTCACTCACTTCGCTGGTGAAATACTCTAATGTCTAGGCATATTGAACTAATTTGGGTGTCCGTAGTTGCCTGTCCCCCTGACTAAAGTTTGCGCTCGCATCCGACACTGTCCACGCAAATACATGCTTTTTACTTCTCCCGGATCTGCCCAGATCCCAGAGTTATTGACAGTAGCAGCTGATAATCGTACCAAACTGGGAAATATAGATTGCGGACGTATAGGGGGCGGTGTGGAGAGGGCCTCACCCCGGCCTCGTGTTGGCTGCTCAACAACGTTGCAATCAAAGTTGTAGTTATCTCCACAGGTTTATCTCTAGAACATGCGGCGCAGGCACGGTTCGAAAGTGAGGTGCGCCCCTTATAGCTGGTGAATCTCTCTCATTGACGGATTCGTACCAGCTAGGTTGCGTTCCTAGTTCCTCCCTCCTGCACTGACCCCTTACTCAATTCACCGTGCTTGATTCGCTTATGAACGTTTGGAACGGAAAGGCGGGCCCGGGTGCCTCAGCCGATTTTGTTCATGTTGATACTACGGGAAACTCATCAAGTGGTAAGTTACCGGGTGGATTTCTATAGACACTATAGCTCACCCGCCAATTGGTAGACAAATCTAGCGCTGCGGGTGCGCCAAAAG
This sequence comes from Ceratobasidium papillatum, assembly GCA_037042815.1. Taxonomy (NCBI): domain Eukaryota; kingdom Fungi; phylum Basidiomycota; class Agaricomycetes; order Cantharellales; family Ceratobasidiaceae; genus Ceratobasidium; species Ceratobasidium papillatum. The sequence goes on along the minus strand of JAYRCO010000420.1, from coordinate 15,812 downwards.
GAAAACCAACCAACTCCGGTCAGCGAGCGCGTGGCGGCAGCCAAGCAAATGGAGGCTCTAGCAACACCAACAGCGCGTCCAGTTGGCAGACGGCCATCAGTGAGTTTCAGTTATACCATGTGAAGCCCAACAACTGACCGCGTCCACGCCTTCTAGTTCGCCTGACTGACCCAGCAAGGCCTGAAGACGCCGCGGGCATTCGACGATTCGGCGAAGAGGTTCGTGCTGCAGGGACTAACGGGTGATTATTTCAACATACTCTCTGCACACGATGTACTAACATACTTTGGTTAGTGCTCGTGCTGCCGTCGAAGTTCTCCGCGTACGAATTCAAGACAAGAACGCGACTGCTGAGACTCGTGCGCGTGCTATCAGTATTGCACGAATCTTGGCGCAACGCTCTGTGTCTGGCGTTGATGCTCAGAAATTCATTGCAGCACCAGTGTTCGTTAACACTCTCAAGCAGGTCTCTAGTGATGCAGTGAGTTGAACAGATAGCCTCTGGATCTGTGGGACTAATCTTCACATTTGGATAGAATATACGCGCCTCTTTGAAGACCTGGGCTTCTCAAATCCGCATCGGCGACCCGAATGATGCGACTATTCTCACACCCATTACTGGCCTTGATGAGCACCTTGCCCAGGCTAGCGAAGCTGTGGCACAATCGCCCGAGTCAAGCCGCCGTCCAGCGTTGAACCCCGCTGGGTCATCATCTTTTGTATCTCGTGCTCCAGGCGATGAAGATATTGACGAGGATATGCGTGCCAATCTTCGTGCTCATGTCACTGGTAACCGTAATGCCGGAGAGCCTATCACTACTTCTGGTTCGTTCAATGCATCTATGCCTGGCGGCTTCGGTATCGATGATGCGATTACTCCAATTGTTCCAGTTGGACAGGGTGGACTCCCAAGTGTCCGCGAATTCCCCTCATCAAGCATTCAGAATATGCCACCTTCGATGCTTCCACCGCCGATAGGCGGGCCCCGGCCGAGCTTTGGGAACTCACGTCCAGCTTGGCCAGACGAGGATGAAGGCATGCAATCCGATGCACCTTCCACACGAAGCCGACACTTAACCGCCCAAGGCGCATTCCCCGGCGCCACCCCAGCGATGGACGGTGGACGCGAGGCACGCGATAGGCTCAACGAACGCGGCACTCGCCGTGGTCGCACGAGCCATGCTAGCTCGCTCGTCGACGGCACTCTCTCTGAGGCCGAGGAGCCTGGTCCGCGCGGGCGCCATCCCGGCCCAGCCATGCCCGCGACAATCCCTGAAGATCCCCGCATGCAGTATGGCCAGCGCATGGCGGCGCCTATGCAGCAACGTGCACGCTCTAGGCATCCATCAGTGTCTCCCGATCGCAATGGCATCCGCTCTCGCTCGCCGTCTCCTTCGACTACGAATACGGGCACGAATCGATCGCGTATGGCTAGCCGCTCGCGCGCGCACTCGCGTCGCCGAGGTGCAGGCCCGGGGGCGGACCCCGCCACGGTTCTTGTCAACCTCGCAGGCGTGCAGTTTGTGCGCGTTGTCGAGGAATATTATGCTGCGAACCAGAACGAGCTGACGTTGCGCGAAGGTGAGGTCTTGGCTGTGATTCGACAGGAGGACAATGGACGTTATTGGCTTGGTCACTCCCAGGGACAGATCGGGCGGTTCCCTGCGCATGCGGTGGTGAGTTTTATGAGCATGGAGTGCTTGAAGATTATTAAATTTCGGTCTAGGAACTATTATCCCATCAACCAAGAGCCCAAGAGGTTGCTAAAGAGGAGAAGACTGCCGAACTGCTGCGTCGAGCAAGGGAGATTGAAGACTTTATGGACCAGCTGCACGAATTTGACATTACTCGATACTGCATCACGGAAGACTTGGACATTCAGGTGTGTTACTATAAACGGCATTGAGACGCAAGGCTGACCAAATAATCAGACTGACCTTGCTGGGCTCATGGTTTTGAGAAACGAAGTTGTGCGTCACTTGGATGAAACCACAACTGGCCTAGGTACGAATTAACATTTATGACGGTGGAGGATGTTGCTAATATAAGGTTACAGGCCGCCTCAAGGCAATGCTGAACAAGATTAAAGAAGCTCAGCGTGTCCATGATAGGATGATCGACTCGCGTATTGCCAGTTACACCGCTCGCTGTAAACTCTTTACCATTTATAACTAAAACCAAACATTAACACACACTCTCTCTCTAGCATCCCTTCACGACAACACACCCCGAAATCCCTACCAAGAACTCCCACCAAATTCAATGCAGTATCCGTACGACATGGCACAATACATGCGCCGTACCTCTGTTCCTCAACAGATCGAACAGCCCCCACCTCCAGCTCCATCTCAATCTCCCCCCGTGACGATGCGTCAGCCAATGTACAACGCAGCGAACCCGACTGCTGCGCTTCGGTACCGACAAGCGCAAGAGATGGGTTATGGCGCGAGGCCGCCTCCTAGGGCCCGGACGTATTCGTATACGCCCGCTAATGGACCACCGCTCCAGCAACAGCAGCAGCAACAGGCACGACGAGCGGAAGAAGAACAGTCGTCGGCGTATCTTTCGTCTGAACCAACTACTCCTGGTGAGAGTGTAGGCGTATCGCCGCCTCCTGTTCATGGAGCTCCTGCTGGCGGGCCACAGTACGGGTTTCCCCAAGCTCAGCCGCAAAATGGTGGAGAGCGGTGGAATGAACAAGAGCCTCCGCAGCGCGCGAGGGGCGGGTCGGAGGCTAGTCATGCCTCTAGGCGAACCGGGCGGGTTTGAATGTGCTGAAGTCTAACAAGTCAAGGCATAGCGGCGCCGCTGGAAAGCTCCGGGATAGCTGACTTGAGACACGCTACCTACTTCATCTTTTCGCTTTCATTTTGTTTCTCTTATATGTTGGCTCTCCGTATGCGTGTACTATCATCATGCCTCTCCTTCGGTGTAAAAAATACTCTTCCTTGTATTCGTCTCTAGTACATATATGCATATCAAAAGCGTTCATCATTTCAACATACACCATATCGAGTTGGGAGAAATATTAACAAACGTTCACAGCAACAATCCCCGGGATTACCCCTATCTAACGTAAGCCTTAAAAACAGTATAAAGAACAAGAATTATCAAGACAACAGCGGTGTCCTCTCAGTCGCCGCCGTAGCACCAGATTGACGTCCCTCCCGAGTACGGCGCCAAACCCTCTGCCACCATCTCTCGTTACCCTCGCTAGATGCTGCCCCTGATGGCGATGAACTCGATCCGCTCGCGTCTTCCGGGTCCGTATGGGCTGGAGCCGGTCGTGGAGCCGGGTGTGTTACATCGGCCTTGCAGATTGGGCACTAGGAAATAGGGGCGATTGGGTGAGAAACAGAAGCGAAGAAGAGAAAGAGGAGCGGCTCACCACTTTCCGTCGGTTGAGCAACCATCCGTCAACCTCCTCAACATGGAACACATGGCTACACGGCAAAACTCGAACACGATCGCCTCGCGCAAACGAGCTGAGACATATCGCGCATTCGACCTGCGAGGCGAACCATTTCGGTACACCGTCTGCTGATTCGGGTTCCGGTTCCGGTTCCTGAGTCGGTGCTGAGTCTGAGGTCGGTGTGGGGGGTTCAGAGGCTGATACGCCGTGCGGGTGATTCGCGATCCAGTCTTTCTCGCAGATCCAGCCGGCGCCTGTCCAGACTCGGACGGGGAGAGCTCGGACGACGTCTCCTGGGGCTCGTTGGCGGGCGGCGTGTCGGGCGGCGCGAATGCGGTGGATGAAGAGCGTGATGAGTGTCATTATGCTACAAACCAGTGAGTCCCCGTCTAGAAACAAAAGTGAAAGGACAAACTCACCTAGGCAATAACAATAAAATCGCAAAAGACAAGATCGGGCTACGAAGATAGAGCTGCGTTGGGACCAAGCCAAGCACAGGGGAACTACCCAAGCGTTACTCACGACCACCAGGCCCACGTCTCTTCCGGTCCCAACACAACGCTCACGGTTCGGAGGCCGGACGTACTCATGTTGCTTGCGATGATGAGGTTGATTAGTTTCTTGTAGCTAAGGTGGGTGACGTATACGGCAGGTATAGAGATGTCACGGCTGTCTGCTGTTATTATGTGATTAGAAAAGGGTATATAGGGATAGGAGGATCGGGTGACACGCACAGGCAGCTGACATCGAGATGAGTTCATCTAGGCCGGTTGGACCTGGAGATTGTCCTCCGACGACTGCTGCTCTCGCACCAAGGCTCTGAGCTTGACGAACCTATGGTTATGAGTTTAAACGGAGAGAACGTCAAGAGCCACGAGGCAAATATCTTACTTTTTCGTCAAAGCTACATTCGCCTCGCATAATAAGTGCAATCCAGCTCTCGTTCATTGAAGGTTGAGGATGACCCTCGGGAATACGTAAAGGCGGGCATCCGGTGTTCTCTTTGCTCAATGGATATGGTACAGCTTCGTAGAGATCTGTGTACGTCAGAACGATCGATGTCGAGTAATGGCAAAAGCCACTTACCAGTAGCATCAAGAGACGTATTATCGTGAACAGTAAACGAGTTGAGTGGTAAGAGATGACCGAGGAGACCAGGAGAGGTGATTATATGAGCACCAAATAAGGCCGGCCGCGCAGTAAATGTGTGGATCGGCTCTTGATCCTGCGAGCGACGGTGCCGATTTGAGCGACACACTTGTAAATTGTACAGAACCATAGACTGAGCTCACCACAACACTCAGTTCGCTCTCAGCCATGGATAGGCCATTTAAGTTCCAGAACCAGCCGTCATTCTGTGGGCCAAAGTCGATTGCAAAAGAAGTATGTCGGAAGCCCCGCATTCCCAGTGTACGGCTGATACGAGCCCACCACGGATCATTCGTAGTGCCGCCCGGTGTGAGCGGAACGGCACTTGCAGTCGTCAATAGGAGGAGAAGTGGCAGCAACATGACCCGCCGGTGGTGGAACAGACAGATCCCTCTCTTGGGCATATGGGGCTAAATCACTGGCACGTGCCGAGAATCCAGAAATCACAAGACTCTGCCCGTCGTCATTTCTAGCCACCACCTACAGCTCTCACCACTCACATCTACCTAGCTACAACCATGCTCAACAAGTTCCGTGAAGGGGCCCGCAAGGCCCAGATCCAGGCCACCGCCTTTATGCAGGAGGGAGGATCACGTATGCAGCAGGAATCTGCAACTCTGATGCGCGGCTTTTCGCTCCCTGGAGAGGCCGAAAAGGCGGCCAGGATTTTGGAGAGCTTCCTTGGTGAGTGTCTGACATTTGGACGTTGTGGCTGCTTCAGACGGAACAAAGTCAACCAACTGATTCACCACCCCTAGCCAACCCTGATCACCCCGAATCCGCCTTGAACTCGATCCCCAAGGCCGTATTGCAGCGCGCCCGTGGTCTCGCAGTCTTCCAGGTAAGACTGAGCCTCAAATGTCACCGCACATACTTATTCGTTGCGCTCTAGGTGATCAAAGCTGGATTTGTCTTTTCCGGTAAAGCAGGCTCTGGCATCGTTATCGCCCGCCTGCCCGACGGCTCTTGGAGCGCTCCGAGCTGCATCGGTACCGCCGGTGTAGGCTGGGGTCTCCAGATTGGTACGTGGTTTAATTTGTTTCCCCCTTGGTGTCTCTAATGATTATAACTTCAGGCGCTGACATCACCGACTTTGTGATTGTTCTTAATTCCGAGGAGGCTGTTCGCGCGTTCTCGATGGGTGGAAATGTTACCGTTGGAGGAAATGTATCCGCTTCTGCTGGGCCAATCGGCACAGGTGGTGCTGTCCAGGCCAGTCTTGCGAGCCCGGCACCAATGTTCAGTTATTCCAAGAGCAAAGGTACGTCGACTCTGATTTACTCGATATGTCGTGACTCATACAAGCTTTCAGGATTGTTCGCTGGCCTGAGTCTGGAGGGTACGGTCCTTATCGAGCGTAAAGATGCCAACCGTGACTTTTATGGCTCCGATGTACCCGCTCGGGATATTCTCAGCGGACGTGTGCCTCCTCCAGAGGTTGCAGGAAAGATGTACGAGGTACGTCAATCTCACTACATCCACTCTATCCAGACATTCACATGATTCTCGAATTGTAGGTAATCGAAGCCGCAGAGGGATTAGACGAATCCGGTCTCCCAGCCGAGGCTTACGTTCCTGATGCCGACGGCGGACATCACCCCGTGCCTGCTGTAGGACAGGGCACTATGGTGTTCGATGCTGATGGGCGCCCTTGAGGAAACCATATAGACGATTGTGTGACGAGAAAATGAGATGAAACTGTGATGATTTTCGATACCTGTGTACATGACTTCAACATTTACAATAAATATACTCAAACTCTTTAGCACGTGTGAATAGAAGTTATTATTCGGGGATCTTGCTGAAACCGTATTTCAGCGCCTAAGTGATATCGCAAACAGAACCCGCCGCCCCGGCGCCTAACCTCTTGCTTCTGTATTTTACCTTCCTGGAGACTAGTTAGCTGTTGTACTGGTATATTGTCCTTACTTTGTATATTGGGATAAGATATTATCTTGTCTACTACTCTGGCTAGCTTTTTGCGAAACTTGAGCTGGGTTGTATTCTATCTTGGTTAGGTTTATGCATACCAAGTGAGCGGTTGTCTATACGTCGTCCCAATGCGATTTAGTAACACATGTGAAGATTTTAACATGGAGCAGCCACAATCCAAGTCTACATACCACCCTATACCTAGCATCCACCTCTCTTCACCAGTCCCTGTTACCTCCCTCTCGTTTGATCCAGCATCGGACTTGCTCTGGACTGGGTCCGCTGTGGGACTTGTTACTGGGTACTTTGGAAATCTTGATTCAGGGTATGTAGGAAACCTTACGAGGGGCGTGACGTTCCCTGTACGAGGCGAGACGGGTGTGTTGAAGCTGTTGACGGGGGAGAAGGATGTCAAAGCTATGGGTAATACGGGGTTTGGGAGTTGGACGAAGGGCGGAGCGAATAAATGGCAATTTATGTGAGTTTGTTTATTACCGAAAACATGTTTACTAACCAAGAGAGGGGGGTATAGAGCTCAAGACCAACAGCTCTCGACGTTCTCGCATCACCCAACGATCCCAAACACATTCGTCGTATCCTCATCTACGCCGTCTTCACATACATTCCACATTGTCAACGCCGTAACGGGTGCATCGATGCGACATGTCCAGTCACCCTCGCATGTGTCTCATCTAGCGCATATCAATACGTTGCTTGTTTCAGGGTCGGTCGATGGTGTTGTGCGAACGCATGATTTTAGAGCTAGAGGAAGAGAAGAGAGCGCATCTGAGAATTCTTGTATTGCGCATAATGGAGGGATTCAAGCTCTTGAAACGAGTGGACAGTATATTCTTACTGCTGGATGGGGAATCAGGTTCGTCTATACGCAGGACGACTTGAGGTTCGCTAAATGGTGTGTAGGCAATCTCGACCTCATGCGGATACGTTTGTCAAGGTGTTTGATGCGCGGACGTTGCGTCCACTTCCGCCTGTGCCCTTTGCGGATCTCCCGTCGTTTATTCGGCCGCATCCGAAAAAGCCGTCGATGATTGTCATTGCGTCTAGCCAAGGGTTTGTTAATGTTGTTGATATTGCACGGCCAACCGGGGCTGCCGATTTCAACCAAGTGAGTCGTCCAGTTTGTACCAGATGACGTATATTAAACAGAGAATAGATACAAACATCATCGTATCTTACGTCTGCTGGAATTTCTCCTAGTGGCGACTATCTGGCTTTCGGCGACGCAGAAGGATTCGTTCATTTGCTCTCGTCTGTTCCAGAGAATGAGACTGTGCCGTTTAATGGATACGAAGGTGAACCTGGGATTTGGGCCCATGAGCCGAGTGAACTACCAGAGGTCAACTGGACGCCTGATACGTGTGTGCTTCCCACCGTTCCCTTGCGCGCAACCACTAACTTGGTTTTATAGGCCGTTGAGCTCTGTTGGACTTCCGTACTACAATACCGCCCTCCTTTCATCTCAGATTTCGCTTAAAGTACCTCATGCGGTTCAAGCGTTCCCCCCTCCTGCCAAGATCCCGCCTAAAGTGCTCGACACGATGCGTACGGTAGATTTTGTGGGGTATGCGCAGTTGCCAAAGGATTTGGTTGGGAAAAGGAATCTGGCGCCTACTGTGCATGTCGAGTCTGGACGGTTTAGGAGCACGAGGACAGCGAGGAAGCCGTCAGATGTTGATGCTGTGAGTTGGAATTTATTCGCGTTTACCTTGATCACGATTCCTATATCGCGAGTTCTTCTGTTTAGATGGCGGAACAGGTCGCGGATGTGTCGATGTCGGATATACCTAAACCGTATCGACGGGTTGAGATCATGTATTCCAAGTTTGGCGTGGAAGATTTTGATTTTGGGTGTGTATTCGTCTCTATATGCGTATCACATCGACTCAACTACTTGCTAGATACTACAACAAAACAACTTACAGCGGCCTCGAAACACACATCGTCAACTCGTACACCAACGCTTTACTTCAAGCACTTCATTATGTTCATCCCGTCCGACGAGTTGCTCAGTCGCATATCACGACGACGTGTCAAACTGAACATTGTCTTTTGTGCGAGTTTGGCTTTTTGACTCGAATGTTGGAGGACGCGAGGGGCGTGAATTGTCAGGCTAGTAATTTCTGCAAGACAATCCCGAAGATTCAGCAAGGTGGGCTGGTTAAGAGTCTCTAGCTTTCTTTTTGTTGACAAACTTGTAGCTGGCGCTTTGGGTGTTGTGGACTACCAAGCAGAGGGGTTGAAACGCGAGTATGGATCAATCATCCAAGTGTTCAATCGGTTCTTGCTGGAAGAGATGAGCGCGAGGAGCGATATGCCAAATAACAACCCTCGATTGACGACTACGAGCGGAACGGACAAGTCTCCTGTGACACAATTGATGGGTGTTGATGCACAGTCGATTGTTATGTGTAGCGCATGCGGAGCTGTGACTGAAAAGGAGGCGTTGAGTCACGTTGTAGATTTGATGTATTCGCGCAAGGTGAGTTCTCACGTTTAGAGGAATATTGATATGCAAGTTTACGCGGTTGGATATTTCCAGCCTCATTCCGAGGTGACATTTTCCTCTTTACTCAGCGCGTCTATACTTCGCGAGACGACACATCGCTCGCAGTGTCAGTCATGTCGACAACCAGCAGCGACGTTCAAGACTCAGCGTATCGTGCCAGCACATGCGCTCCCGCCCGTGTTGGCTGTCAATGCTGCTATGCTTACGGACGACGCAGCTGGGGTGTGGAGGACAAAAGGGAAACCCTTTTTGACGCCTCGTGTGGACGTTGGGTGCGGACGGGACGGGGAGGAGAGCGTGGAATACGAGTTGAGAGTGAGTTTTAGTTTCAAGCTTCAGAGGGTAACCGGGAGTGATGGGGTTTATAGTCGATGGTGGTAGAAGTTCGAAACGAGACGCATGTACCGCATTTAGTTGCTCTTGCCAAGGTACCCTCAGATGGATGGTATCTATTCAACGATTTTGTTGTCCAGAGGGTGTCAGAGGCAGAGGTACTTTCGTTTGCTGGAGCTTGGAAGGTACGCTGTACTATGATATAAACAAGTGACTTGCTAATGGATGCGTGTAGACACCTTGTGTGTTGTACCTTGAACGGGTTGATAACGCTTCAACGCTTGATTTTAATATGCTACCGACGAAAATGGATCCTAGTATCCTATGTCGAACAGACAATATTTCTTGGTACGCTATTATGGATACCCAATTCGATGCTGGTGCTGACTTTGCTGCTCTAGGCGTATGAACAAGGCGAAACTAGTACATGAGCCTCTGACGCCGGAAGAATTGCCTACGCCCGGAACGCTGGTCTCTATCGATGCAGAGTTTGTTTCGCTACAAAAGGTGACATTTATATCAATCGCCTTGAGCCAAACATTAACTAAGCTCGGTTCGACTATGTAGGAAGAGAACGAAATGCGCTCAGACGGTACCAAAAAGGTGTTACGACCCTCGCAGCTTTGTCTTGCTCGAGTATCGGTCTTGCGTGAGGACGGAAGGGCGTTTATAGATGATTACATTCACACGAGCGATACGATTGTGGATTATTTGACTGAGTTCTCTGGAATCAAACGTGAGTGAATTCCCTGCACACAGTACCTTTTCATTTACAACTCGCATATAGCGGGGGACCTTGACCCGTACAGCTCTGAACATGCACTTGTACCACTCAAGTCCGCATACAAGAAGCTTCGACTTTTGATCGACCTTGGATGTATATTCATTGGACACGGGCTGAGCAAGGATTTCAGGATCATCAGTATGTGACGAACCGGATCTTGGTATACAACAGCAAGCTAATAAATGCTTCAGATATTGCCGTCCCAAAAGAGCAAGTACTAGACACGGTCGATATTTACTTTTTGAAAGAGAGACAGCGTCGTATTGGGTTGAGATTCCTGTCTTGGTATCTTTTGAGACAGACAATCCAAATCGACACGCACAACTCGATCGAAGACGCACGAGCTGCCTTATTACTATATAATCTCTACATGAAGTTAGAGGAGGATCGGCAGTTTGATGAAACGTTGGATGAAATATACCGAGAAGGACGAAAATTGGTATGTGCTGCTCCAAGCGTGTATGTGATTGTTTGCTGAGTAGCATGTAGAACTGGAAAACTCCGGGCGATCCTACGTCGCCGAAACCTATGAAGGCTCAAGCAGTAGCGATGAGCCCATCTATAAGTGGTACGTTTACCCCACCATACGGATCACCAGGCGGTCCAGGAGCACATAGTGGAATGTCATTACCCCCACAGTGGAGGAGAAAGTAGATCACGTGATCGCGTGTAGTAGTAAACAGAATCTCAACCTTGTCTCCTTGTCTTCTCTCATGGTCGTTGTCGTCCCTCCATCAGGAAGAGCACAGAGAACATATGCGACAGAATACAAATCAATAGTTGGCCGATACGTGAGGTCGCCTGCTAAATCTGCTTCGTCGATTGTCATTATCTCTGCCCCAGACGTTGACGCGCTATGTGCTACTCGCATCCTCACTTCCATGTTTCGTAATGAGGGCGTTCTCCATCGCGTCACTCCCATATCAGGCTACCCAGATCTCACAGAGTATCGGGAAGAACTACTAAAGTCGCCAGAGGTAAGGTCAAGCATGTGTTGCTATTCCCCAGCTAATGTGAATCTAGCTACAAACAGTCATCTTGGTTAATATTGGCACCATCATAGAACTTCTCTCTGAAGAATGGTTTGGTGCATTTCCACCAGATGTCACTATACATATTATCGACTCCAGGCGACCTCAAAACCTGTCCAATCTCTTTGGTCCTGGGCGAGAAGGCGAGAGGGTCCGAGTATGGGATGATGGTGGCGCACTGGCGATGGATAAATTCAAAGAGGCGTACGAGTCTTTGTTGGTGAGTTATTCGATCTTGATTGAATCGGGCAATTGCTTATCTTTATTTCTAGTACGCAATTGACTTTGACTCTGACGAATCAGACGATGACGACGAAGAGGAGGAGGACGAGGGGCTTCAGGAGGCTGAGGAGGGGACCCAGGATAACGACAACTCCGATGATGAGCGACCGAGACAAAGAAGGAAGCTTAACACGGGTAAAGTAAGTTAATTGGTTTCATGCCAGATACTAGTCCTCAACTCCTTTACCAGTCTTCGACCCAGCAACGAAGAGAAGAGAGGCGAATGCTTGAAAAACACAGGGACTTGATCACTGAATATTACCATGCGGGAACATCGTATGGTCCTAGCGCGTCGGGCACAGTGTATGTGCTAGCCACTCATTTGCAGCTGGCTGTAAATGAGACTTTGTGGTATGAGACTCGTGATTGGATCAATTATACCTCAGCTGACGATAGTCTTCAGGTTAGCCATAGTCGGCCTTACCTATCAATATATTACCTCACGAATATCCCGAGACGACTACGAATACTGGCAACAATTATATACGAACGAGGTGGCGCGACTAAACCCCCGGATTGATCTCAGCGCCTCAACAGCATTACATGCCGATGACACCGGGATTCGTAGCTGCCAAGAGCTGAGGTTCACATTATATCGACATTGGACGTTGTACGACTCGATGTATCACTCGCCTTATGTTGCGGGAAAGATGAACATCTGGAAGGAAAGGGGGAGGAGGAATCTAGCCGCAATGTTTGCAAAAATGGGGTACGTGACGTGCATCTATGCGCGTGTCAATTCCCTAACATCTACCCTTCTGTCTAGTATCTCGCTGCAAGAAGGGCAACAAGCCTACTCCCATATGGATCGAACATTTCGAAAAGACCTCCCAGAAATGCTGGACGCCATCGCACCAGAATATGGCATGGTTGAACTACAATATCCCTCTTTTGTGCGTGCATATGGATTCCTCACGCAACCGCTGGCAGCGGCAGACTGTGTGGAAGCAGTGTCGGCGCTCCTTGATGCTGCTACAGGAGTAAAACTGGAGGTAGAAATCGATGGAGGACGTGGAGGTGGCGAGTGGTTTGGCAGCGCAAGGATTTGGAACGCAGCTGATGGAACGGGGAAGAAGAAAACTGCCGGGGCCAGCGGAAAGGAAAGCCTTGGACTGGATGGTTCTTCAAGAGCCAACGGCGAGGAACAAGATGAGAAAAACAAGGCTTGGAGGGACAACTTTTGGATTGCGTACGACTCGTTGGGATCCGAGTATGTTCTAGTTGATGCCAGTTTAGTCTTTTTCTAACTAAAGTGTTGCCTTGTTTCAGCGTAACAAGCATACAAACACTTCAACATTCGCTCCCCCTTGCCAAAACTCTCCATAAACTCGTAATCAGCCAAGGCTCGGAGCTTATCGAGCGCAATGCCATCAAGACGTACCGACAGTTTCGAATGGCCATCCTCACCCAAGGCGGGCATCTCGCGTTGTTCTCTCAGCCTGGTCCATTATCACGGCTAGCACTCTGGCTCGTGGATGCCCTCAGAGATAAACTTACGGCTTTCAAAACACCTCGAGGTGCTGGTGGTTCCCGAAACCGAGAACGGAGTCTACCGTTCGTAGTCGCATGTCTAGACGAGCGCGCAGGCAGCTTTTTGGTCGCAGGTGTGACGGCCGCGACTGACTTTGGTGATGTTAGGAACAAGTGAGTCGTTCGAATTCGAGTTTCATAGAGCTAGCACACTAATACATCTCCCCGTAATCAGTATGTTTGGTTCGGCGTTTCTTGAAGCAAAACGAGAGTCGAACGCACGAACGCGTCATGGAACGTTTGATACAAGCGTTGTGGAGGTGAACATGGACGATTTGCAGGTATTTACAGAGGCATTGGCTATGCATGCACGGTAGTGCACTTTTTGACGAGATGTTTTTACATGTATTAGTTGAGGTTTGCTTGCTTTCTGTTGTTTTGGAGCCGCATTAATGTATCGGTTGATTATAATGCTTCACTTACATTGGATTGTTCTAGCCTAACGAAATGACTGGGTGTGAAGTGGCAGCGCTTCTGAGCAGCTTTTAAATGTGCTGTGTAGGTTGACCGTTTAGATGGGGTCAGAGCATCCTCCGCTCGCCTGACATGTATACGCGACATCGGTTGGAGTAGTTGGAGCGGTTGGAGTAATACCAGCCGCATATATCTGCGACTTTTTCGTGTTAAATTCTAAAAAATTCCTAGCCTTTATTTATCTATTTTACACCCCTCGCATACAGTATGATACACATTTCGGCCAGTCAGAGTACATGAGCGTCAACTCCTGTACAAGATTAAATTCTCCTCCCCTCCTTCGTCGTTATTTCAGCCGACCCTTTGTTATTCTCAGCAACTTTAGATCGAATATTACATCCGGAACTATCAAAGAAACAGTGTTCTTGACGAAGATGCTGTTGTGAAAAGCAAATATGCAGCAGACGATTTGAGACTGAAACGATAAAGTCACAAAAAGAATATCCCGGAGCGGGTTCGAAACCCCAGCACTCCATAGTGTTTATGTAAATACTCGGGTGCATGTAAGGTATACGCTCACTCGCTGAGCTATTCTAGGTTGTTTGGTCTCTACAGCAATTGGTACGTATGCGGTTGGTTTTCAGACACCACTGTGTTTCGTATATGGTATTCGTTGTAGCGCAGTGTCAGTGAAAACATAATGTGTAATATACGCTGTTCTTAGTAAGTTGGAGTGTTGCTGGTGTACCTATTATATATACATCAGTTGGAAGGCAGCTAGTGCGAAACTCGCGAAAACGCGGAAAGGAAACAGAATTGCGTGGTAGTGGTACTTCAGGCTATGGGTGAGAATGATAGCAAGCTAGCAATAGTCGTGTTACATTTATGGACCGTGCAAAACCTTTCCAAAACGAGGCAACATCTGCTAAATATTAAGCATTACCACACCACGTTGGAGGTACTAGCATATTTCAGTTATCGTCAGGGTTTATTTATCTATATTGACGGCACCTCCGATTGCATGGATCTGGCGTAAGGCGCGTGCGAGAGCGAATATACACAGATGTGAAAGTCCCTTTGAATTAGAGGCGAGAATCGTCTCCGCAGTGGCGAATAGCAGGAACAAACCCTATAAATTCTGGGCTGGGTGTTAGGTTCCTAAACCAGAACCACGTTTTGAGGTCTATACATACGCCTAGATAAAATGTGTATGCTCGGCTTCTTCTTGGCAGGAACATGGATGGGGGTGCCGAGCTTGCATTCAGTTGTTGTTACGTTTGATCAGCACTAAGCACAGCTCGGCAGGGGGAACAAATGTCAATTCGGCCGGTACCTCGTCAATGACGCAGCGTGGCAAAAGCCCGATACAAACGTACGTGGATGGGCTGAACGCGAGCATGGATTTGGGCGTTCGCCGCTGTCCACGCTCTTGACAGGTGCCTTGTGGGTAACAATCGGGGTACAAGAGCGGTGCCGGGTAAAAGAAGGTAGGATTCTGGCGCTAGATGCGCATTATCAAGTGCATATACGCTAGAATTAATCAAACCAATGCTTTCCGAGCCATGCGGTTCACAGACCAAGATAAAATTAGAACAAAGCTTTCCTAACGCGTAAATCCCGACGAACAGTTGATCCGTACTAGCCGGCTCACCTCCATATGGCACTCTCTTCTACTCCGAGATCCAATTCGGGCTCTCGCGTATCCAAGGCCAAGACGATGTTGCACACCCCCGCATGGATATCAGGCAAACGAATAAAGGAGCATATGTCATCATTGTGCGCAGCAACAGTACGTGAATCTACATCGTTTTCGCGTTTCACATCAGAGAAGGTGCGAGAAGGATGCAAAGAACAGAGGTCGACTCTCGAATAGTTGTGTGTAAATTTCGAAAAAGATGCGATGGAGTGGTAGGGGAGGCGAGAATCAACCTGGGTTCGCGCACTGGCTACAAACACTTCCAGGACATTCCACGAGCAGTACAGACAAACGGCCAAAGAAAAATCAAAGTAGCAGGGGTCGAGAAAGTGTGCAAAAGAAGTGCGGGTATAGACAAGCAGGCATAGAAACAGACAAAACCAACACGGAAGAGCTTAGTCAAAGAGCTTGTAGCTGATTGGGAGCACGCCGGTGTCGAAGTCGCCGATTGCCTTGAAGGCGCCCTTGGAAAGATCGAGACTGTTCTTGTCCCTGCAGGTGGGGCAGCAATCTGACAAAAGAGTTTAATCGACTGTCTAATGGTTAGGTGTAGAGAGTGCTACTCACCAGCAATCTTAGCTGTGACACTCTTGCCGTTGTCGGTATTGGTGATGAGAACTTTCTTTCCGCAGAACTTGGACACGCTGTTCTCGTCGCCGTACCTCTGAATGTCCATGGCAACAATCAGGTCGTCGTCGTCGAACACGTCACCACAGGCACCA
>JAYRCO010000042.1:36702-61085 GCA_037042815.1 Ceratobasidium papillatum | reverse complement strand
AATGGATGCACACCAAACACGCGTGTAGATGTGCTCCAGCAAATCCAGAGCTGGGTACATGACAGCACCGGGCCGCATATATACTGGCTGAATGGTATGGCGGGTACAGGGAAGACGACAATCGCCTATAGTTTGTGCGAGTACCTCAAGCAGTCGGGCACACTAGCGGCGAGCTTCTTCTGCACACGACAGCTGCCGAAGTGCCACGACGTGAACCGCATATTGCCTAGTATCTCTTATCAGATGTCCTTGTTCTCGCGTCCTTTCCGATATGCAATTTCTCAAGTACTTGAGCAGGACCCTGACGCTCACGACGAACCACTCGCTGTACAGCTAGACAAACTGATTGCTGCTCCTCTCCGGGAGGTTGAGCGCACATTGCCTGTCGGCCTAGTCGTCGTGTTCGATGCTCTAGACGAGTGCGACGATATCGACGGCGTAGGTAGGATGCTGGACGCTTTGCTGAAACATGCGTTGGATGTGCCAGTGAAGTTTTTTGTGACGAGTCGCCCAGACTCGAGGATACTCGATTGTATGCAGTCTAAGCAAGCCGAACGAGTGCGCCTAGAGCTACGATTACATGAGCTAGATCATGTGGTTGTCCAACATGATATCAAGACCTACTTGCAGTCTGAACTTGGAGGACACACATCAATACTATCCAGTGACAAGATTGATAACCTTACCCGCCGCTCAGGAACATTGTTCATCTACGCAGCCACTATTGTTCGCTATATTGGATACGACAACTTTGCTTGGAGTAATGACCGGCTTACAGCAATCCTAAATACATCAATCTCTCAACCAAGTAAGAGTTCCAGGGAGATCGATGAACTGTACATCGCGATACTCGACTCGGTGCTCGAGGATAAAGCACTCGAAAAAACTGAGAAGGAGGTGATGATATTAGTGCTTCATACCATCATATGCGCCAAGGAGCCACTATCGGTGAACGTGTTGACTGGGTTGCTAGGACTCAAAAGCACGAAGTCGGTATATGCTGCATTGCGACCGTTACGATCTGTCTTGTACTCGGCTGACACTAGTGAACGTGTCACTACACTGCATCACTCGTTCTCTGACTTTATGCTCTGCTATGGTCGCTCTGCAAAATACTACTGCGACAATAGTTGTCACAACGCGTACTTAGCACAGCAATGCTTCGACCTTCTCAAGGTACCAAATCCGCCATTCAACATATGTAGACTCCCTTCATCTTACCTGCTCGACAGCGAAGTGCCTAACATTGATAATCATATCAAAGGCGCGGTCTCGGAAGAGCTGTGGTATGCGTGTCAATACTGGGTAGCACATCTATCGAGGCTTTCCGGTCTATCCGAGAGGCTTACCGACGAGCTCTCCGATCTGCTGTCGGTGCGGTTTCTACTGTGGGTGGAGATCATGAACCTGAAGCACAACGCACATGAAGCTGTCGGACTACTACATGATTTGCAAGCATGGATGCAGGTATGTAATGCAATTTCACATATGTATATTGATATTTGATAGAGAATAGGAGATTGAGATCTCAATAGACCTGCAACACCATGTATCAGATTATCGTAGGTTTGCAGCTTCAGTGGCCTCAAGTCCTATCTCCAAAAGTACACCTCATATATACATATCGGGGCTCCCTTTCTGGCCCAGCAATAGGTCACTATCTTTGTGTTATCGACCAAGGTTTCCGAAACTTGTGAACGCAAGAGGCCCAGCGATGCTTCGGCGCGAAACTGCTCCGCTATTTGTCCTGACTACTGATAGCGTGGTAGAATGTGTGGCCTGCTCAACAGATGGCGGCTATATTACTACTGGCTCCGCTGATGGCAGAGTGTGCATCTGGAATGCACTCACAGGGCGGGCAGTTAGTCAAGTACCAGTAGGTTGTGTTGGCGGGGTCCACTCCATTGCATACTCACCAGATGGATCATATGTTGCATACGGATCCGGTGATAGCACTATACGCATTTGGGATGTACAGGTGGGACAGATAGCTGGTCGGCCGCTCAAGGGTCATACAGGTCCGGTTAACTCGGTCACGTACTCGCCAGATGGTGCATACATGGCATCTGGCTCTGATGACTGTACCATTCGCCTGTGGGATGCTGACTCACGACAAGCAGTTGGCCAACCGCTGCGAGCTCACACAGGTTCAGTCACCTCAATCTCGTACTCGCCCGACAGCGTGTATATCGTGTCCGGGTCTCATGATTGTACTATTCGCCGTTGGGATGCACGCTCGGGTGAAGCAGTTGGCTTCCCATTTAAAGGCCACGGATCAATAGTCAGCTCGGTAGCATATTCACCCGATGGCGCCTATATCGTGTCTGGATCTCATGACTGCACTGTACGTATCTGGAATACCAATAATAGAGAACCAGTCAGTCAGCCGCTCGAAGGGCATACAAACTTGGTCAACTCTGTGGCATACTCGCCCGACGGGTTTTACATTGCTTCCGGCTCAAGTGACCATAGCATACGTTTATGGGATGCACGTACAGGACAAGCGGTTGGCTCATTGCTCAAAGGTCATGCTTACTCAGTTAGTTCAGTCGCATATCTTCTTGATGGCTCATGTATTGTTTCTGGCTCTATTGACGGCACTGTCTGTCTCTGGGATACATATGTGGAGCCAACCGTTGACGAGCTACTTGATGTCCATACTACCAGTGCCGTTACCTCGGTAGCGTGTTCACCTAATGACGCACTTATTGTATCTGGCTATAGGAGCGGCGATGTTCAAACCTGGGACTCACGCACAGGACGGATGTTCCAACAGCTCAGAGAAGTTGAAGTAACACTTCTCAGCAGCTTTCATGGAATCAATCTGACTGGAGGACGGCCGATCCCAGTTCAACCCTCACACCACCTATCCGACGGCGCCTATGTTATATTTGGCCAAGCAAACCCTTCTATAGTTATCTGGAGCTATGCCATGAATAAAATAATAAACATACCAATTCAAAGCAATGGTACGTATGGATTTTGCTCAGTTGCTTTCTCCCCCGATTGTCTACACATCGTATTTGGCTTTCACAACGGCGGGCTTTGTTTCCGGAGATCAGGCTCAGGACATCAATCGTTCAAAGCTGTCTCTAATAATGAGTTAGTTGGTTCACTTGCCTATTCTCCTGATGGCAGTAGCTGTATCATATCGGATGACCTCAACACATGCGAAATCTCTAGACGCCTGGGATTCACCAGTGTCTATATTTGGGATACACAAAATCAAGTTGTTTTATTCCAGCCACCTTGGACTCTCCTTCAACCACCTCACTCAGTAGCATGGTCTCCTAGCAATACACATATAGCATATAGCCCCGGTGACGGCATGATATGTATACGTAGTCTACGAACAGGAAAGGCCGTCAGCCAGCCAAGTCAAGCTCACACGGGCTGGGTTTTGTCAGTTGCATACTCCCCGAATGGCCTCTACATAGTGACTGGCTCTGCTGACAGCACCATTCGTATCTGGGATGCACAAACAGGCGAAGTAGTTGGCGAACCGTTATGCGGCCACACAGGGCTGGTCAACTCAGTTGCATACTCGTCTAACGGCAGATATATTATATCAGGTTCTAGTGACAGAACTATTCGTACTTGGAGCGCTTGTAGCAGGGTATATTCTCAACAAGAACCTCAACCTCCCAAGGGCCAAGCTGCTTCATATAAACATAACGTGTCGAATCATTCCCAGATCTCCCCGGCTACAATTGATACAAATGACCTCGATGAAAAGGAGTCTCGTGGTAGGTTGTTTACCTTATTGCTTAAATTTCATTTTTTTCATCGCTCCATTTTTTCAGGAGCATCGGGTTGGGTGTTAGACAAGGATGGATGGGCAGTCATTAGTGGCAAACGACTTTTGTGGATCCCGAACGAGACGCGGCATGCTCCCTTGCCCCCGTCGAATATAGCTATAATAGGTACAAAAGAAGAATGGCTAGGTCTAGATTTTACTAGTGCGGTCCTCGGAGAGGCTTGGGAACAATGTTATCGCCCAACATAGATTAGGGTTGATTAGCACTGACACTTGCAACTCGATTCTGTTATACCTTAGGAACTTTGTGAGCCTTAGCTTCCTAACGACAATATACACCACATGTCTGAAACCTTAAATATGTACAGAAATACTGTTCTTATTACGTTGTTCAATCTCAAACATGATTAGCTGAAAACTGCCTAACCAGCCGTCTGATCGTGACCTAGTCAGCCGATCAAGCATATCACCACAGAAATTAGAAGAATGGCAATGGGTTTCCTCTTGAACGACCAGAGCCAGATGAAGCACGCGCTATATTAAAGATTCGGCTCACAGATTGAAGACCCGAGCTCGAGAAAGGGACACTGGTCTGCTTCACCGACCTGGTCCGTTCCCCCGCCCATTACGTTGTGTATGAGCCCAGATCTCCTTAGACCATCCATTCCGCTGTTTAAAATTCTCGCAACTCGCATCATCTAGATGTATGAACGTAATTATCACATAACTAGACCTTACATTGGGGTTGCTAGCCTATGAAACTTGTCTTGCCTTGATATTTTCTTTCCTTTCAGTCTCCCACTCAAATAAGTCTGGTTTGAAGCATACGTTATGTAGTATTTGAATAACTTGAGTACGTCTCAGCACCACCTACTAGGATCGTTGTATCATCTCCACCCGCTCTTCGCCCTCCGTAGCAGCCCGCATATATCCGGCTCCACCCATACTCTTACGTCCGAACAACCCTCCTACACGATCTGCTGTCCAGCGGACTGGTCGTGGTACTGACAGTGGATCTTGTACATATCGAGCAATCAAATAAAACGGGACTCCACAGGCTATGAACGCTGTTGGCCATGCAAATGATCAGTATTTCTTTAAGACAAAAGACAAAATAGGGGCTCATACCAAACGCCGAAAGCGCTTCAAACGGCGCCGCAAAGATAGGCATGAGAAGCAAGAAAAGTGATACCTAAAAAGCATTAGCCAAAAGAAAAAGAAATGGGCTAGATAAACCTACTCCCGAAAATATCAAAGGTGTAGTAATGTATACTTTGTACGGTCTCGGCAAGCTAGGCTCTCGGACTCGTAGGACAATAAGTCCTACCCCGGTCAAAAAGTAAAACGTCCAGACAGCAACTCCAACTAGCATCGCATAAGCCAAGCGATGTGGCATGTCGAGAGGCTGAAAGCTCACCAAAATTAATCATGCTCCTAAATCCACCGCCAATTAATATAAAAAAGAGAGTGACTGCAACCTGTAGTCCCATAGCATTGATTGGCGTCTTTCGGCTAGCGTGTAGGCGACCGAACAAGGAAGGTAGGTAGCCCTCACGAGCGGCAGAATAGATCAGTCGGGAAGAAGTGAACATAGAGGCTTTCATAAGAAGTCAGTAGCATATTTTGGGAGGTAATGAAATAGAACACACCGTTCACAGCACCAAAGCATGATATCGCAACCAAGCACGCAAATAGAATTGCTCCAATGTTTCCAAACAACTCTCGGCCAAAGTCTAGGGCAACGGTGTTACTTCGCGCTACTGTAGACTCTCCGCACATCCTCTTAGCTTTCGATAACAGTGGGTACGTTAATACACTGGCTCACCTTGGTCAACACCGCAAAGTACGATATGTTTGCAGACAAATATAGCGCCTGGTGCAAAAGATTGAAGTGAGACGTTGTTCCACCAAATACAAGGAATGAATGGACATACCATGACTGAAAACATGCTCAGGTGTACCACACGTGGTAAGTCGCGTTCAATATTTTTCATCTCTGCTGCAACATAGTTGACCTGGTCCCAGCCGTCAAATGCCCTGTTCATGTTTAGCTTCTAATCGTGTTTAAATAAGGCCAATTCACTCACCACAGCCCCGAGTAGAGTGCTAGGGCAAAGGATGAAGGGTTTGGGGAAGTACCAGCAAAAAGTGGGTCGCGGAGCGAGCTTGACATCTTGCCTCGTAGAATTTGAATTGATCCAAGAACTGCGACAGCGATCTTCAAGGAATGAATTGAGTAACCATCGGAGACATCCATGTTCTTAGACGTACTAGAGACGAAAACTAGTAATATATAAGTCAAGAGTACTGGTTAGGAAGATATACAACACTTACCTTGATGATCGTGAACAGCAAAGACGACCTTGTTCCTAGTTTTGGAGTAGCCACGCAAAGCACCGCGACCATACAAACGGCAATCACAGCTGTAAGTTTGATTGCCCATTGGGGTATAGCATCTGGTGAACTATCCGACCCAGTTGCATGGTAGAAGAGCCTAAATACCCATAGTCAGATTCACGATGTGAGAGTACTAGTAATATGCCGACCTGTTGAGATATTCTCTAGAAATTCAAAAGTTATAAGGACATTAACCAAGTCATGTTCCGTAGGGTTACGTACCCGAAGATCAGCGCAATAATAGCGTTTGAGCCAGGCTTAAGCACACCAACAGCAGTCCACGTGTACAAGTAGGACACAAGTGGGTTATACGCGTAGGCGAGGTATGCTTGTGCTCCTCCATTAAGCGGGACCATGGTGCCGAGCTCGGCGAAACAGCTAAGGTCAAACGTTAGCTGGATGTAGCACATATAGTGTAGAAGGAATAGCACTATATACCTTGCTCCTGTCCATGCCAAAAGTGCACTAGCAGCCCACACTACTAGGCTTGCTCCAACGGATTCGGTGTTGGCTACCACAACGCCTGGCGCTGAGCTAGACGACCAATAGGTTACTATGGATGCAATAAGCGAACTACTTGTCCACTCACAAGATACCAGATCCAATCTGAGCACCAATCACCAAGGCTACACCTAAATATCTAGCAATAAACCTCATGTACCACACAACCGCCCATGAAAGCTAAACCAACCGTTGGTGAATCCAATCGTCTTGGCAGGTGCAGCATCACCGACATCCCTCTCTGTTGTAGCTGCGCTCAAAGATAGTGGTAGTAGTTCCGGGCGAAAATCCAAGCTGATGACACTACTCGCTGCGCTAGCTCGACGAAGCCCACCAAGCGGGTGCGTTGTTCGGTATGGCGAGAGAGCACTACCCTGAGTCAGCTCAAGGTCGCGCAACGAGTCGACGCTTGATCTATTTTTTGGTGAAGCTGGAGAGTGAGGAGAACGTGAACGCGAGGACATGAGTGTGGTCGTAGAGTCGTAGGCGGCAAGCCAGAGCCTGATCGAAGCTAAGCGCGCATGCCAATTCAGGAAACGAACAAGACCATCTGAGATTTGCCAAGAGCTGAAATCGCCCAGTGTGAAAGATGTTTAGAGTATCCAATATATTCTACACAAATACAACACAAAAGCAACAAAAAAGAATGTGACCCGAAACACCAACCCACTCTCCCGTAGGAACGAGGGAAGCAGCAAGCATACGGGAACCCTAGACGGGCGAACGGTATTTCTGGCGATCATAAAATGAGGGCATTACGCGAGGAAAAGGCGCTGCCCAGAGTGTTGAGATCGCGGACCTTGACGGATCACACGTTGCTACGAGCGGGCAGGAATATATTTGACAGAACTAGCAGGGGTTCAGCATAAATCAGAGTGAATAAGGCTAAATCATCGCTCACCTGAAGTGCATACACAAAAGGGCATATACGTAAGGAAGGAAGAATAAGAAACGTACCTTGAGTGGTGTCGCCCGCGTGTGAACCACATCTACCTTCTTAACAGTCTTGCGACATACGATAGACGAGGCAAAATAAGCACGGGCGAAGTCAAGTTCATCTGGCTCATAACATTGAGCGAAGTACTGTAGATAGCAGTGGACGCCAAAATAAACAGAGCGCTAGTTGTATCTTCCCGTACAGCAAGATGCTTGGATATAAGATGGTTAAAATTAAAACTACAATAGCTATATACTTTGGGTCAGCCATGGTGTCATAAGTTGGGCAAGTCGGACGTACTTACCAACTATGGAAACAAAGCCAAAAAAAAAACTAGCGGTCTAAAAAAGCACACTCTACAGCATACCTTAAAACATGTCTCCCGCGTTTGAAGTCACCCACGTGTGAAATCACATCTATCTTTTTGATAGAGTTATACGATAGGCGAGGCAAAATTTTACGGGTAAGTCCATCTAGCTCATAATAATGAGCGAATCACTGTAGATAGCAGTGAAGCGCCAAAGTGAACAGAGCGTTGGTCGTATCTTCTCGCACAGCAGCGTACGTGCATTTAAAAAAAGGTCGAGATTAAAACTACAATAGCTATGTGCATCGCTTTAGCTACGGTGGCATGGGTGGAAAAGGTCGAATGCACTCACCAACTATTGAAACACAACAAACTACTATCGGTCTGCGGAGGTCGAGCTTAGCTATTTTCAAACACAAATTAAGAGAAAATGAGACTCACAAAAGTCGAGCGTCTCGTCGCTCCGTTTGACGGTTTGCTGCAGAAGGCGGGAGCAAAATTTATGAACCGTCAGCAATGGTCCCTGACGAACACAGGACCAAACATACCTTCCAAGCCTCTTCAAAGTCCACCGGCAAGATGACATATCTGTTCTTACGTACAGCTAAGTAAATAAGTCAGCACAACCTATAGTCATTTCGATGCAGATGCTTGCCTTGAAGCCCAGCTGCTTGACATATAGACGCGATTTCTGCTGAAGAAAGACGATCTGGGCGTGAGACATCTGCACGCATATAGATGAGCTAGCCACTCTCAAAAGAATAGTATGCCTAAAACATACAGTCTTCCAGGTCGACATCGGGTCCAAGATTCATCTTTCCAGTAATGGTCTGGAAAATTAGTCGCCTCTCGCGACGGGCCGGGAA
This sequence comes from Ceratobasidium papillatum, assembly GCA_037042815.1. NCBI lineage: Eukaryota > Fungi > Basidiomycota > Agaricomycetes > Cantharellales > Ceratobasidiaceae > Ceratobasidium > Ceratobasidium papillatum. Next base: position 52,320 of record JAYRCO010000042.1, on the reverse strand, counting down.
CGGGAACTCGATCTTCCTGTCAAGTCGACCCGGTCGCAGCAGCGCAGGATCCAAAGTGTCCGCTCGGTTTGTGGCCATAATCACCTATTCAAAAAATCATGATAAGACCAATAACAGCCATGCATGAGGATGCTTACCTTGACGTTGCTTCCTTGGTCGAAACCGTCCATCTGATTCAGAAGTTCAAGCAAGATACGCTGGACCTCCCTGTCCGCACCCGTTTGCGCGTCGAATCGCTTGGTTGCAATAGCATCGATTTCGTCAATGAAGATGATTGCGGGAGCGTTCTCGCGTGCCAGACGGAAAACATCGCGAACCATACGGGGACCTTCACCAAGGTACTTTTGGACAAACTCGCTTCCAACGACACGGATGAAAGCGGCAGTCGTGTGGTGCGCAACTGCCTTGACCAACATAGTCTTTCCGGTTCCTATGAATATTTTAGTTAGTGTTATACCATATATTAAGAAATGAACTCACCAGGAGGTCCGTAGAGCAATACACCCCGTGGAGGGTCGATACCAATCTTCTTGTAAAGGTCAAATTGCGTCAACGGCAACTCGACCGCCTCACGGATCTCCTGTTTTTGCGCATCCATCCCACCAATATCCTGGTACGCTACATCCGGCTTCTCATCATGACCCAACATGGCGATCGAGGAGTCTGCTTCAGGTGGGAGAATGTCCACTAGCGCATTGGAATGTCGGTGGAGAGCGACACTCGAGGACGGCTTCAGCAGCTCCCTGTCCAGTGTACTGAGAATCCTAACGACATAGTTCGATCCCGTTGTGCTTCCAACAATCCCAGTGTGTTGGTCGATAGGTTCGAGGAATTGGCCGATTACGAGTGGCACGGACTGGATACGTTTGACCTCTTCTTGGGCACGAATATGCTCTCGCTTGAGGTTCGCGTGCTCGTCCTTAACATATTCCTCCTGGATTGCAAGGTTCTCGAGATGTCGAGTAAGTTTCTTGTACTTGATGTACAGATCCTCTTCTTGTAGCTCATCGTATAGCGCCGTCTTTTCTGAAATCACCGATTCGAAGGTCGGTTCCTATATGCCTGCCAATTAGATTGAGACGAGTCGGCATGGTCAAGTAAAATACCTCTTTCTGAATCGCAATAACCTCATCTGCCATGTTTGTTTGTGGAAGGTGAAGATAAGGATGGGAATGTGGTAGAGAGGTCGCGTCGGTGGGGTGACGCGTTCAGTGCGAATAGTGCACGTGACGACTTTACATAAGAATTTAGAGTGAAAAGCTCACATCTCTGACAATTCTATTACATATCCACAACACTCTGGACAAACCATGGCAGCTTTTAGCCTGTTTTCTCGGATAGCACATATATTTCAGTTTTCTTGTGAGGTTCGTGAGTACACACAGGCGCTATGTAATTCATGGATTAACCCATAATCGGCAGCTTTGGAAGGTGTTCTATATCAATGCTTTGTCCGCAACAGTATCTGTTTATCGCAAAATATAGCACTAGTCAAACGAGTAGACGATACCCGTAGATGATGCACTAGACTGGTTAGCGGAACACGACGGAAAGTGTGGCTGATAGTGTTTAACAACACGGATGACACTTCGTTGGATCTTGAAGTTCTAATACCAATGTTTGGCATACTCGAAATAAATGACTAATAAGCAACATATGCAGTGTAGATCAATAAAATATGTCATGGCCGCAGAAGCATAAACCAAATATGAGTGATGTTGATGAAATGCTGAGGCAAACTCCAGTCGGGCTGTGTCTGTTGCTACTGTCGAGGGGCTTGCTGCACTCTTGCTGCTTAGAGACATTGACTGTATGCGCATTTATACAACTAACCATACACTTAAAGGGCCTCTCCATGGCGTCCACGCGCAAAATCATTGTGTGAATTGATTTCAGTCCCAACTTAAAACAGGGCATCAGAAGCAATAAACCACAATCTTTCCTGGCTCCAGCGAAATATATTAGCCTACAATGGGGCCAAACTAGCGCACGCCTTACTATTAGGTTCAGAACTAAAATGGTTCAATGGTTAGCGGGATGCGTGTCAGCAAAGGCTTGTTACGGCATACGTACCGTGTTCTCCGTGCATCATTGTTAGTCCCGATTCTCCGCTCTCAGACAACTTACTTACACAAAACGGCTGATTGGCAAGTGATCTGTCACCAAAGAACTCCTGGTGAATTCGAATGCGAGCGCTAAAGATATCTGACGGGTCTCCTAAACTGGGACCCATTCCTTTTGGGAAACACACTTTGGGTGCGCTGCCATACTCAGCCTCCACAGCACGCCTACTCGATTGAACTGAGTGCTGATTAAAGTCCCACATGATGGTATGCCCATTATGTTGAGTGGCTGCTATGGTCCGTAGTCCAGACACTACAGAGGCGCCTGCTGGACGATAAACGTTTCCAGATTGATGGACCCAAGATGTTTGTTTGCCCCAAAGCTCCCATGCAATCATTGTCGTTTCGGGTGAGCCACTCGTTGAATACTTTTGAATAGCGTTAAGAATAGTAGATGATGGTATGCATAGCCAACCAGTCGATGAACTTAACAGGAATTTGATTAGACACAAGTGATTCGTGTCTCCCCCTAACTCATAGAGCTTTGGGACAGGTTGATACCAGCTGTCTTTTTCTGGATCAAAGCATGTTGCTGGTGTAGGAAAACCATCAAATACTGAGGCATCTCTTCTCTCGGCAGGCTGGTCCAAAAGAGGGAGAGACAGCGTTGCACTTGGAGCAAGATTATCTACGGAACGCGAGCTATCGAACCTGTTGATACGATATATGTCCAAGTAACCCAAAGACGGGTCTTCGCTATTCGTTCTATGGCGGTGGGTGACGAGCAGCTCTCGATTGATGATTGTGAAGCGACTGGCTGCAGCTCCATAGGTAGAGATTTGCTACGGAAGGCAACGCATCGATTATTTATCGCATGAATCCGTATTGCCAATGCGCCCCTACTTACAAGGAGCTTCACCCCCAAGACCCAATCCCAAACGATGATATTAGGAGACATTCCCACGTCTCGATACGTTAATAATACGCCCAAAAACTTGCCAACTATACGAATAGTTGTTCCCATGTCAGGAGAGCCTATACCTAGCGGGTTTGATCTCCAAGTGAGCTTAGAGAGAGCTGCCCCAGGATGAACATCGTTAGAATCAAGAGTACGAAGATGTATACCATAGGTAAAGTGCCTAGATGACTGGCTATTTTCCGCATCTAAAAATACCAAAAGACATAAAAGATTCATGCCGGGGTCTAGGGCTATGAGCATCACGTTCATCCCTAGGTCGTCGTGACTCCAGCGTTTTAGATCCGTTCCACAATTCCAGGATGGAAGTTGATAGAATTTCAAGCGACGAGTAAACGAAGATTCAACGGGGCCAAATCCTTCCACATATACACCACCACAAAGCATAGAAAGGCTTGGGGTTTCTTCCTCGGACCATGAAGGTCTGTTCTTGAGAGTGAAAGTACGTGAGGGACGAGTCCCGCGCATTCGGTGCTCCCGGAGGAGCTGTGCTTTCTCGGCATAGGTAAGGCCAAGACGAGGGCAAACAGGCTCAATGTATCCCATGTAACCTAGTTCAATCAGGTACTGCAACTGTTTGGTATCGTCAATGAGTTTACAGAGATGTTGACAGACCTGTCTCACATCTCATAAGCTAAAACACCTGTTTCAAAACGCGGTTTCTCTTACCCTTCGATTCTTTTGGATATCTTTCCCTGGCAAGAGAGCAAGTATTTGGACAACCGTGTCATCTGGTGCCGATACTAATGCGCCCATACCGCTGGGAACAAGTAGCGAAAGTCTAGTACTGTTACTAGATAATGGACTTGAATCTAAGTTTTTGTGTTTTGCTGTTCGCCTTGTGCGTGCCCGAGGCAGCTGAAAACAGAGTGGGACGATAGATCAGGAGCATAGCAGCGACAAGCAAACGCAAAAGCCCGGCGCTTTTCTCACTATATGCGCGCCACCCAACACCATCTCCCCGTGCCTAGCCATAATTAATTACCTCATACCCCGCCTTCTCTATCAGATCTCCTCAGAACCCAATAACCACTTCGTTGGAATGCTCGCTTGGCTTATCTTCTACGTCCATGCGCAAGTTCCACACACCTGGCGACGCGCGCGAACCTCACAACGACTTTGCATTCTCTTCATGATCTTCCGATCTCAGTCCTCTTGCAACAACGCGATGCAATTTGATCAGGAACAAACTAGGAATTACGTGCTACCAAAATGTTGTACACCAATAGAGATGCGGATGGAGGATGCGTGTGGAGGTAGAGGAGTGAGACATCAGGGCCATGGGAACTGCGACAAATATGAATCCATGGCATGGAGAGTGAGGATGAGTGAGCGGGAGGTATTACGATTGAGTGCGGAGAGAAAGGTGGGAGAAAAAGGTCCGAATCAAGCGAAAGGAAACTCCAGACAACCACAATAGCGCACACGGATTTCAACTAGTTAAGTACTGAAAAAAAGAGGCAATAAACTCAAAGCAGACTCCGAGCAAGCAAAAAATAATTACGGGTGTGCAAAAAGGGGTTGGGAATAGATGAGAAACGGGAATACAAATGCGTACAAGAAACGAAGATTGGTGGTGAGGAACAAAGAGAGACCGTCCCTTAGCAATTGCGAAGCAAAAACAAGCCGTGCGACCAAGAGGAACCGCAAATTGTCCCAATGACAAACCCAAGAGACAAAAACAATAGTGTGCGGGGGATCAAGTTCAGCACAATCCGACTTCATTCCCCGCACCGAGGTCCATGAAAACCGTTTGCCTTTTCTTTGCCTTTAGTCCGATACCTCCACCATTGGCGCGGCTAGGCGATCTCAGCTCTGTGTTGAGAGCATGAATTTCGCACATGCGTTCTCCTTTGACCTCCCAGTACTCGGTCAAGAGAGCGTTGCATCTGCCGCCCATATCTTCGTACTCGCATCCAAAGTGCTCCGGATGATAGCACGCGCCAGTGTGAGAAACAGCACAAGGACCTTCGATGGGCTCGCGGCAAGAGGGAGACGCGCAAAGCGAGTTGTTCGCCTCGTGGTAATGGTACTTGCAATACGGCCGCTCCTGGTGAACATAGAACGAACCGTCGGGGAATGGTTGCTAAAAGCCATTTCGGTTAGCTCCGCTCGTATGAGCAAGTGAGATCGACTTACATGGCACGAATAACAGTTGAAGCACTCTTTGTGATACTTTCCTTTGAGCTGTCCATCAGACGCGTAGATCGCCTGGGTTTCAATCGACAAGCCACATTGGCGACACTAGCGAGCAGTCAGTTTCACGTTCAACTTGATTACTGCCGCGGTTGAACTCACTTTAGGCAAGTACAACATTTTCCAGTCGTTTTCACATAACACGGTGTTCCCGCCATTTCCGTCGTCGATTTTGATCCAGCGGCCGTCTTCGATACGCTTCTCACATTTAGCGCACGTCCGAATACGTCTCCTCCGAGTGTTGGAGCTAGAACCAGAACTCGCGCTAGCCGTGGTCTTAGAGCGAGCAGGCAAGTTTAACCTGTCCATGTCAACGCCTAGTCTGTTCATATCGGAGCCGAGCGTGCTCAGAGCACCAGCGGTGACAGCGACGATTGTGGGCTCCTCGATGGTGGTGGAAAAAGGCGTGACCTTGAACGCGCCGTCAACCTCGGCGGAGCTTGGAGTCGTATACGTCGACCGTGCATCCTCCTCGTCCTCTTCACGTAAAGCGCTGAGAGTTTGGGCTCCTGCCGATTGCTTGAGGCGTCGCACGCTCTGGGACCCAGAAGAAGACGAGGAGTAACCCGAAGACTGCGAGCCAGTACGCTTTGGGAGATGATCTGAGGCATTTGAGCCCCGACGAGGAAACGCGATCGTGTTTTCTTCGCCTTTTTCTTCGTCCACCGCATCCAGCGACGACTTGCGACGATCAGCTGGTGGGGATGGACTCCGCCAACTACCGTACGCGAGTTCAGTGTCAGACCCTGCATCGCTCGATTTCGCATCTGAAACTGCACGTGACCGCCCACGCTCAACGACTTCAGCCTGCATGTGCTCGGGCGACGCCGTACGCTGGGGCTGCTTGCCCGCTGCAATTGCGCTAGGAAGCGAGACCGAGTCTCCGGAATTTTGACGTATCTTGTTCGCAAGGTTCGACAACGAGGAAAGTCCCCCAACCACACCTTTCCCTTTTGCGGTGGAACGCGAACCTGAGCCGTCAATCACGTCAACTGGAGAAGGCGATCGAGAATTTGCGCGCGCGATTTCTGCTCCCGGGCTACGCGCGTTGTCTGCTGGCGAATGGGGACGTGACATGGGCGAGGGTGACACTGGCGAGTGCGAAAGCGGTGGAGTACCTGAAAAAAGTTTCAGACACAAGTTTAGACAGTGCAAAAAGTAAACGTACCATTGCCGACATCAGTCCTAATGTTAAGATAGTTACCACTCAACGGGCTAGTTGGGCTACTCGAAAGGATCTGGCCAGGCTCAGCAAACATCGCGCCAGGTTGGCCGTACATGGATGTTGGGCTCAAACCGGAACCCAGAAAACCGTGCTTGTGCGGCCCAGTCATGAACAGAGCTGCTTGAGCGGCTGCCGCAAAACCGCGCCGGCCGACACCTGCCATACCCGCCTCGCCGCCAGTTTTAGTGTCTGGAGGCGGGGGAGCATGGCTTGGCGGAGGTGGCTGTGGAGGAAGTGGGCCACTGCCAGATCGGGAAAGTTTACGAGGTACCAAAGGCGCTACGGCAGGTAAGGGAGCAGATGGGGTGGCTGGTTCTGGTGTGCGTGATGCCGGGATACTAGGGGCTGGAGAAGGAGTGGCCCTGGTTGGAACAGCGCTAGGTGTTGGTGACGGGCTAGAACGCGCAAAGGGTATCGGAGAAGGGCCGGAACGCGCTGTTGGCGACGGTGATGGGCCGGAACGAGGGACAGGTGAGGGCCCGGACCTAGGTATAGGCGAGGTCGACTGGGCGGCCCGTGCAGTTGGAGCAGGTGAAGGGCCTGAGCGTGGAGGAGGGGATCCACGTCCTGTGCTCTCATCGGCGCTACTCCGCGATTGGTAGCTCTGAAAAGACGCCGTCGATTTGTATTGCGGACGCGAAGGCAAATCGCTTGGGGGTGACTGTTGGATCGTTCGTGTCGAGCGGACAGACGGAGCTCGTTTAGTCGATGTACTGCTACGAGAATGAGAGCTATAAGACGAAACAGACGGAACTGAAATTCCAGAAGCAGTAGACGCGCGATCAGTGCTACGCGAGAGCTGCCTTTGCGGCACTGGTGTCTTGGCAGGTGGTGTAGGTGTCGATGTCGCAGAGGCTGGTTTGCACACGTGCTGGTCCGCAACTACAAACATGCAAACATGAGCGACACGACGAAAAAGACATTCAAGCAAACCGGAAGGCGATAAACGACATACAGTTGATATCAGTCTCTTCGTTGCATTTGCTGCACTTGATCATGGGCAGAATCTGCGAGATACGAAGTGTCCCCGACGACGGGGGGTTGAGCGAGAGGGCCATGGCTGAACGACGAACGGATATCCGGCAAAAGGAGTGTGAGTGCGGACGCGGGCCTGCGGTGCGCTAGTGAGGGCGGGGTGGGGGAAAACTAGAAGCAGAGGGCCGAACAGGTTAACATAACATAGCACTTGGTGAGTGGTTGCGCACTGCGCGAGTAAAGCCAAGAACAACTGCACGCAGGACACTTGTGACAGGGTCCCGTTCCCGATCCTCAGGGTCTAAGGGTGAAGGGGCTTCCTCCGCGTTGCCATCATTAACATTTCCAATCGTCCGTCTTCCCGGTTCCATCAACTTGCCCTCTTGGTCACACTGAGCGCATTGTGTGTGCGACGGTTGCATGCTTGCGCCATACAAGCGATACCCGGCTCTGCAAGGCCTGTTAAAAACAATTTTATTCGCTAAACGGCCACGGGCGGCCCTCCCTTTTTCATGACGATCTTCCTAAACTCCGAGCCGACACCCTGTTATTTAATTATTTAATCATTATTCCAACTCCGACAACACGATACGATCGCTGTCCCAGTGGAGCTTGGAGCTGTGCGGTGCCTACTTACTGTCATATAGGACCCATCTTAGTACGATAAGTGAATTGAACTTCGTGTCCCCAGGATCCACATTTTTTTGTACAATGCTCATGCTCAACGTGTTCAGGTCTGCGGCAACGGCATCGTCCACGAGCAGTTAGCACTATCTGTACTATCTTCGGTTCTCGGAAGCCGCGTGTGAGCTAAATAATCGCATAAAAGATTCTATCGCATCTGGCCGCGGAAGCGTCGGCTGGGTTGCTCAACCAGCACGTGTAGCATCGAACTCGGGCCAAGAACTCACGAACCCGCAGAACAGACAAATAGATAACAAGAATATCCCACTCAGTACATCCGACGTAATCTTATGTTTGCAGAAACGGAGGCAATTGAAAACACAGACTGAGTTGGGTTGGTAGTTGCTCTATCCAGTCATATTAGTTGGATATATGCGTTAGACCCTCCAGGTTCGATTTGATGTCAGGACTGTGCCCTCTTAGTCAACTATGTTTCAGTAATCTGTATTTGTCTACTTGTGCCTTCATCTATCAATTCGAATACTCGGCTTGTATAAACGATCTGCGCAGGGGTCTATGCGGCCCTCGGTTGTAGCGGCTAAAGGTTCCGGCCCTGGGCGCGAATTATTTGTGTGGAGGCTTGTCAGGTTGTCCAACTCGGGGCAATTAGTCCGTAGGTAGAAAGGAAGGCTTGATGCGCGTACCACCGGAGTTGGTCGAAGAAAGGTCTGTCACAGTCACCTCAAACACACCGTTTCAGACTCTGCAGAGGCTAAGGACTCCTATAATAGTGTAGTCTATGGTATAGGTCGAGTATTGTTCATCACTATGATAACACCAACAATACACTTGCTGACGTTAATTAGCATGTGCTCCGAGCCCGGCCTTCGAGCGGTTAATTGACATTTGCATACGCCCAGGTCACTTTGTTGTCGGATGCCACGCCGAGGTTCGAGAGCAACAGATGCGATCACACACGGAGGACCGGAGCTCATTGCCGAATGACAAAACAGCAACAGCTATGAGAAAGTGGCGCCCTGCTTGTGAACATAGGGGCAGGCCAATGTCGGGAGCGCTGTTGACCGGTGCGGAGTACAAGCACTCTCCACATGTATGCCGAAGAATGGTCCGAAAGCGCATCAAGTTTGTAGGTTGCACGGCACCCCGCTTGAGGAGCCATGCTGCTTAGAAAGAAGGGAGGACGATGTACATCCGATTTGTATCGGCATGTACCGCGTGAGCACTACTAAACCGCCGGACCTCATGACAGGCCCGCGAGCTCCCAGCCAAGACAGGAACAAGTCTTAGCAACAACGCTAAACTTGCCGTATTTACATATATGTGTCGTCATTGACACCAAGCTCATGGCTCGCCTTGTCTATCCTCGGCTCTCGGTGTAACGCGTCACACTTGCTGGACATCGGCCAACCTCGATGTAGTCTCTCATTTGCGATCAGCTTCTCACAAAATGTAAGCATACAGTGTCTTCGAGGTTCCAGCACTCGTTCTTGAACAACCGGCTATGAAACAGGAGCTATCCCCGTCTGAGCTCGACGAAAATCTCAGCATGGTCTCCTCTTGCCGAGTTGTTCCCGATCTATCATTCTCTATCTTCCCGAAGACGAACACAATGCACCGTGGGGTTATCGGGCGAAGGCAAGGTATCCGCCGCCAACACGCGGGGTGCATTTGTTTATCCGTATTGATGCCGAGTCTTATCACGTGAGGGGCGTCAATAGAACCAAAGGGCGCGCACTGTTAGAGTCCTGAACAATCACCACGCATCATGATTTCCGTAAGTGATCCTCCCCCCGACGCGTGTTTTTAACCGAACAAGACACACATGATTGAAACCTAGATAGAATGTGAACCGCCAGAACTCGAGAAGAGGTATGAAAACGTCAAGCTTGGGAGCAAAGCCCTCTCTACGTGTCATTGAGCCGAATTTTGGACGTGTAAAGTCCAGGGATGAAATTACCACAAACCATACGGTACGGTCGTTCTTTTCTGAGGCACTATGGTTCGCGATTGACTAGTGTGTGAAGGACGAAGACGCGATGGACGTTGTTGAACTTGACAATTCCGAGGAAGAACTCGTGTTTGCAGGCGCGGGGCGTAAAAGTGGCGCTAGTCTTTTTCGGTCCAGTTCACCTCCAAACTCGCCACCGAAGTTCCTGCACTCTCCGGAAGCCTCGGTAAGTTATCAGTGATGTCCTTGACCTGCATTAATCCACTGATAATCGATATTATGTGCTCTCCTAGTTAACGCATCGTGCAAGTGGGAACGCAAGATCATCGTTAGCGGCGGTGGCTTTCGGGAGCACTGTGCGTTTAATTATCTAATTTTAACACCCGGTCTCACTTAGTCACCGAGCAGGCCGAAAGGTCGTCTAGGAACTCGACACCATCCTCGCAGATCTCCCGAGAGAAGGACCGGGAACCACGCCTTCCACCTATACTCTTGTCACGACGTCGTGTGACAACCGGCGGTATCCCAACAACGGAGGTCAAGGAACCAGACCGTGTAGATCAGCTGAAGAGCGAGGTTGGAGCCGCACGCAAAGTATCTGTGAAACGGTGAGCGGCTTGTTCCGAAGCATACAGCTTCCTTTCTGGTACTGACCAGAACCGACTTCTAGAAAACGAGAAGACACTCCTGTTGCGCAACCAGTTCGGTCACCAGGCAATGAAGCTTTGGTGCGCCCACGGACGACACGTTCATCTTCAGCAGTAAGCAGCTAGCTGTTACTGAGTAAGACCTGCGACTTGACTACTAAGTTCTATGAACAGCAATCGAAGGAATCATCCCCCAGACCTGGCCTGACCAGTGAGGGCAAGATCGACTATCACTACTACGTACACAAATATCTTAACAGAGGCCGTTGAATTCGGTCGCTTGTTATTCTTGCATTACGTGAGTCCCTGTTGGCCCAACTATTTGCGTATCCTATCGCCTAGGATGCTGAAACTTCTATGTAGTTTTTGTTTTTGTACACCTTCGTACACCTTCGTACACCGTATCCCACTCTTACGCTTTCTCGATTGAAACTGCTATCGTATTTGCTTTCGATTGTCTTCACGTTGATACTTGCTACTGGAGTGTGCAAGAAAACCTCGTTTTCCTTCACGCACACTCATATTTCTCGCATCATTTAACATTATGCTATGCTGCTATCTTAATTCTTTCGCTGTGAATCTATGTCGATAAATGCTCCACTGCGTGTCCTGCTAATTTATCAATCATAAACTGACCAACAAACCTAGCTGTCACTCGCAATTTAGAGGTTTTATTACACATGATTCAGGAGAATGCATGACACAGGGTACATTGGAGCAGTCAGAGATTTCATGAAATAAACCTAATATGTATGCTTAAACCCCAAATCAACCGGCCTGTGGTTGCCAAATGGCAAAGTGGAAGCATAAGATTTGATGAGAGATTTGATGTGTTGAGATCAAGCGCCGAGCATGATGTCAACTTGCAATTGACCAACATTTCTGTTCTTGGCCAACTCGACTCAAGTCTCAGCGTTGGGGCTCCTAGGATCTCATCAATGCTCCAGACGGCTAAAAATGCTCTTACAATGCGAATGATTTGCGCCCCATTGAAGGTTCCACAGATACGAAGTTTTACTAGTTCGACTGTTCGATGGGTGTCCGTTAATATGGAGGAGTTTGACTGCTCACGAATACGGCAAGCTCGGATACTCTGTCCACTCAATATGTCTTGGGTCTAACCTAAAGCTCCAGAAATTTCGGCATCATAGCACACATTGATCATGGCAAAAGTACTCTTGCTGATCGGCTGCTTGAGTTTACTGGGACAATTTCTAAGTCTAACGGAGTAAACAAGCAAGTGTTAGACAAATTGAAGGTAGAACGAGAGCGTGGAATCACAGGTGAGCATGGATGTTCATGTCCCTGTGTGGCTTTTCTAAAAGGATGCCACAGTCAAAGCACAAACAGCAAGGTATCTAATACGCTCATGTACTTCGAAACATATGTGACATCTTTTGTAGTATGCTGTACGACTGCGATGGGGAGAATTTCCTTCTCAACCTGATTGACACACCCGTATGTCCGCTTGTTCTTCCTCTATACCAGCCACTGAGGGATGTTTAACCAGGGTCGTAAGCGATTATCTATCAAGCCTAAGTTCGCCCTTACAGGCGTCGTCAGATGTCGACTTTTCCTGGGAAGTCTCTCGCTCAATGGCTGCCTGCCAAGGGGCTTTGCTCCTCGTAGACGCAACACGTATGACTCTTTCGATCGTCTCTTAGTTTTGGCCACTGACTGTCATCATTAGAGGGCATACAGGCCCAGTCCATATCAGTGTATCATGTCGCCAAAGAACGAGGAGTACATATCATTCCTGTTCTCAATAAGGTGAGGGCCACGCAGCTCGGTTTAATATTTAGATTTACGTAGCCGCCCCCAGATTGACCTGCCAACAGCGGCACCCGAGCGCATAGCAGCGCAAATGCAGTCAACTTTTGACATTCCACCAAGGGATATCCTTCATGTCTCTGCGAAGACAGGGCAGGGCGTTGCCCAGCTGTTGAAAGCAATCGTAGAGCGTGTGCCTCCACCAGCTGTAGGTTTAGCAAATAAAAAGTGGCCCATCCAAAAAACTCTGACGACAGCTCAATAGGTTGCCGATGCGTCAGCAAAGATGCGAGCGTTGTTGTTTGATTCTCAATATGATAGATATCGTGGGGTGGTCAGCATGGTGAGCCTCCAATCCGGACAAATTCGTAAAGGTGAGTAATTATCCACACAGACACGTGTTGTGATTGATTTCGAATGATAGGGGACAAGATTGCGTCCTGCCATAGTCGCAAAAAATACGATGTTGTGGATGTAGGCATCATGCATCCAGACGAGGAATCGACCGGAGTCTTGCAGGCCGGTGCGGTTGAATTTGCATCTAACGGTCCGATTCACTAATAAATGTCTGGCAGGGCAGGTCGGATATATCAGTAGGTGGCACCCCTTATGCAAGGATGCTAGTACTGAAATTTGCCTATAGCATGCAATATGAAGGAATCCAGTGAAGGTGCGTCTTAGTGGATGTGCTAGTGCAAGTGCATGAACTTAATTGATTAAAATAGCACATATTGGAGATACTTTACACCATGCAGGTGATTCAGTCGAACCCTTGCCAGGGTTCAAGCCAGCAAAAGCAATGGTATGTTCGTAGCTGAACTCAGATAATATGGCAGCTGATGACAAGGTTGTAGGTCTTTGCAGGTGTATATCCACTCGACAGTAGTGAGTTTCCAAAGCTCGAAGAAAGCATCAAGCGTGTGGGCTATCCTCTTATATGCACAACCGATGCCAAGATCTCATCCTCTCTCGTAGCTCCTGTTGACCGACCGTAGCGTAACGGCTCATCGGGAATCCTCAGCCTCGCTAGGGCAGGGGATTCGACTAGGCGCACTTGGTTCACTTCACATGGACGTACTCAGACAACGATTAGAGGATGAGTATGCGGCGCAAGTGATTATTACTGCGCCGACTGTACCTTACAGGTGAGCTCGTTTTATCAATATCCTCTGAATATACCTGATTAAAAAGCTTAGGTTGATTATGCGGAACGGAACGGAGAAAGAAGTGTCAAATCCCGTCGAGTTTCCCGAACCTGGAGAGGTGGGATTCGGGAGCGGTGGAAACGTGAGGGAAATTTTGGAGCCTGTGGTCAATGCTACGATCATTGTCCCGGAAGGCAAGTCGTCCACTCTGCTATAAGGTACCAATACTCAAGATAGAGTCATTTTAGAGTACATAGGCGACATGCTCGACTTATGTTCTTCTCACCGAGGAACGGAAATTACTCATTCCTACCTTTCCACTACCGACCTCTCCACTTCCACTCCCTCTTCTCTTGCATCCCGAATTCTCATTCGTGCCCTTCTCCCGCTCTCCGAAATCGTCACCGACTTTCACGACAAGGTCAAGCATCGTTCCTCGGGATTTGCCTCGTTTGACTACGAGCCTGCCGGATACGCCCATGGAGATGTCGTGAAAGTCGGGTTTGCGCTCAACGGTAAACCGGTAGATGCCCTTGCCGTAATTGTATGCAAGGATCGAGCTGTGAGAGTCGGAAGAGCGTGGGTTAAGAAGCTAAGTAAGTTAAGGTTTGTATTGAATTATAGGGCCTAGGGAGGCTGAAAAAAATGATTGTAGGAGAAGTCGTCCCGAGGCAGTTGTTCGAAATTGCGATTCAAGCGACTGTTGGATCCAAAGTCGTTGCTCGGGAGACGTTGTCGGCCCAGCGCAAGGACGTGACTGCTGGTTTGTATGGTGGGCATTATGAGCGAAAGGTACGTCTGTCAATCTTATCGTGCCTGCTCGGCCCTGTCTTGTCTATCTGTCCTCTCCCCACATTCTATCTTCCACGTTATCGTCCGGACAAAATAGACACTTACCGATTGACACAGATGAAGGTTCTGTCAAAGCAAAAAGAGGGAAAGAAGAAGATGAAGCGGATCGGGAACGTCGAGCTGCCTCAGGAGGCGTTTTATGACGTTTTAAGCTCGAAGATTCAGTGATGGTCACAGACCATGTGGTTGTGACATGGGTTCATTTCATGCTGTCCGAAACTTTGATATGCATTCAACTCGATGTCTAGGTAGTTCGATATGTCCCCAGGTCGATAGCAAGGCATGATGTTCAGGGTACGTTGGATAAGAAACGCCGGCTGTTATCTCTGCCTGGCGGAAGATTATAAGCCAAGTGCATAGGGATAGGTGTGGTCCGTTGCGCTAGCTGAGGTGCCGTGTGGTGACCATGGTCAAGCATGCAGCGATTATATTCAATAAGGTATTCAATGTTTGTGCAAGTCAGTACATTGTAATTTGTCTATTCTTCATTTTACTGTTCAGTTAGCTCCTCGTCTTCGTACATTTCTTTCACTAGTCTAGAAGCAAGGCGTTAGTTAACCTGATCTTTAAGCAAGGTTAGATAAACTCACTTGTAAACATACGACGGTGGGTGATCGCCACTACCAAAACTTATCAGCATACACCCATGTCAAACCCCAATCCGACTCACTAATTCGTAACAATCACATCCAAAAACTCAGGTTTGACATAATCGTACTTGGGATTAACCACCTCGACCCCATCCACCAGCTCTCCCTCATCATACCCCAGCACCCGTCCAGGATCCCCATAATCAGCCGCACCAGCGCCTTCAACAGTCCAACTCCACACCGGCGCAAACTTGAACTGTCCAGCGCAAACGACGACGCTCGTCGCGTGAGCTCGGGCGGCGGCTGCTGCTGCAGATGCCCCGGCCTGGGCGACGATTCCTCCGTCTGCGAGGACGGCGTGTGCGCCTAGGATGAGTTTTGTTACGCGCGACATTAGGGCGAAGATGGCGGAGTCTGGGACGAGGAAGGTGGATATGTTGTGTTGGGATAGGGCGGTGGCCATTTGGTGGCCTGTGTATCTGGGGGGTTGGGTTAGTTGGGAAGGGAGGGAGGATTGGGGGGGGGGGTGGTTACGAGGGGGCTGTTTCTGGTAAGATTACTGTGAAATTTTTTTTGGGGGCTGCAG
>JAYRCO010000042.1:0-36692 GCA_037042815.1 Ceratobasidium papillatum | reverse complement strand
TTTGGTTTGGGTGTTTGGGGGGGGGGGGGTGTTTGGAGGAGGGGGGGGGAGGGGGGGGGGGGGGGGGTTCCTTACGAGGGGGCTGTTTCTGCTACGATTACTGTGAATTTTTTTTCGTGCGCTGCAGCTTTGAGGAACGACTCGACTGTGCGAGAGTATCCGATCGTAAGGACAATCTCACTAGGTCCAGTCCGTCAGTGTCGTTGAGGTAAACAAGCGCATTGACGTACTCACTCTGCATGGATATGGTTCTTTGCATTCTTGGCAACGCCCTCAAACACCGTTTCTAGTTCATCGACGATTTCTTGAATGGCGGATATAAGCGCGGGTTTGGTCCCCATACTCCGTCTATTCACGTCCTCTATGCCGCCCGGCGCAACTGGTTTCTCCTGGCGTGCAGTCGTACGTGGTCGACCGAGCAGGACGAAATTTGCGAGCGAGAGGGCCGAACCGTCGGGCGTGCTCATGGCGGAAAGGGTGTTTGTTCGAACCATGCCTATACGAGGTTGAGCTTCGACACCACCAGTGTTTGCGTGGTACTCTTCTCGGACTTGATGGATTACTCGTCGGACCATGTTTGCCACCGCGATTTCTGCTTGGTGTTAGTCGGTGTATGCTCGGGATGATGGTGATGGACGTACCTTTTGGTTGGGCGGCAACAAGACGAGTTCCGACACTCCTCAACATAGAAAGCAATTGAGCAAGAGACGAGAACCGAGCGGTCGAGACGACTTGGCGGAGGAGCAGCACCGTCTCGACCGCTGTATCGTGCGCGCCCGTTACCTGTCTAACACACAAAATAAAATAAGTTTCATGTCAAGTTGGATATATATCTCCTACCTACGCCTCAGCCTCGCAACCAGCGATTCGACATGTCTCAGTGTCGACTTGTCCTTGATCAGCTCACTCATGGTGATGATCGTCGCAGAGTCGAAATACAATTTCCGAGTCAGGTTCACGTACTGTTACGTAATCCTATTATCCACCCGGGTTGCTCCTGCCGCGGCTCACAAGCGCTTTCAAAAGGCAGAGCCATCTCGATCGGGCCGGGTCGTTCTCTCTCTCCCCTACGACTGGTCCCTACGACTCTCTGGAGGGATGTTCTCGAGACTGGTTGCTGCGGCCCCTACGGTCGTTGGACGTCGGCCTTATTCGTTCTTTTCGTCTAAACCCCCGGGCGGGATGGTCAAGCAGCAGTCCCAGTCCCAGCAGACGAATAATAATGTTGTCAAACGGGTAGCTGCTCCGCCTACGCCTACGCCTACACCTACGCCCACACCTACCGCATCCAAGTCTGCTGCTGCTCCGGTAACACAGGCAGCGCCTGCTCCGGCAGCAGAGCCCGTACCGGCACCTCCAGCACCACCTCCGATCCCAACGCTGCACCCATCGCCTGTACTGGCGACAATGCACCTCCACTCGTTCTTCTCGCTCGACCGACCTATGCTCCTCCTCTCTCAACCCACTTCCCGGCTATTCGACACCACCGTACCTCTACCACGTGCACAGCTGGACGTCGATACGGCCGGAATCGAATCTGATGCGGACGCGGACGCCGCGCGAGCGTTGTCTCATGCGCTTGTGATGAGCAAGGTTAAAGGAGCTGTTGATTGGAAGGCTGCGCTGCAGAGGCTGGGTGTGGAGGCGAATAGTGCGGCGGATGTGAAGGAGGAGGCGAGGGTGGGTGGGGATTTGGCGGTGTTGATGGATAGTGTGAAGCGGAAGAGGAGGAAAAAGATCACAAAGCACAAGTGCGTAGATGGTTTGGGTTTAATGGATGTGTGCTTATGGTTTTCATTTGATTGTAGGTACAAGAAGAGGAGAAAGGTATGGGTTATCTTATCTTTTGCGTGTATGCTTGAACTGACTCGTTTGGGTAGCTACAACGCTCAGAGCGAAGGAGGCTGGGCAAGTAATTCACGAATATCTACGATTAATGCTAGAATCGCTCCTATCTTTACTCTTCTGTCTCTCTCTTTCTGTTCATGTCTAGGTGTATGTCCAACCTGTTCCATGTAACTCATGCGTTTCTTTCTCTCTTTTGTTTCCTGCATTTGAAGACATTGTGACACAACCATGCGTGTTTCTTTTCCCCACTCGTTTCTAACACGCGGAAAGCAGGCCTGAGAACGCTGTTGTGGAAGGTGGCAATAATGGTCGTTCCAGCTGTCAATTTGTACACCGGTTGATTGTGGGCATGAGCTAGCCGTGGACGAATGGATGTCGGAAAGCCGGTCCGGCCCCTCAAGCTGATGAACAGAGCGTGTCGGATTGGGATTAAACGCCCCAGGATCATGATCTGTACCAAACATTGCCCGACACGAGCGCCATTTTAGAAATTTCTGCTTACATTATGCAATCATGGTCGAGACTTTTCAATCATGATCGGCTTCCCCGCATTGCCACCATTCAACCCAACAGCAACAATCAGTCGTCATAGCCATGTTCAGCCCCGGTGCCGAGAGTCCGAACTTGTTCCCAACCACGATTCTAGTCAAGCCACCATCATCAGCTCGGGCAAACGGAGAGAGAAAGAAAGAGAGATTCACACAACTCGGCTGACCCGAGTTCTCATCGCCCTTCCAAGTCGTACGACCCCACGATACTTGGGCTCTTACTGTACTGCGCTATCACTGTGCTCGAAACCTTTGTCCTTCCTTGTCGTTGATAGGGGCTTCTAAATAACTACCTCTCTCTCTCTGCCCGACGACACCCCCATCCGAAATGACCAACGCCAAATCATCCACGAGTGTGCTCGACATTCACACGCCGACTCAGTCGTTTAGTATTGCTCATAGTTGTGAGTCTACCTGTGTTGTGGTTGTGGTTTTGTAGGCTGGAGCTGATGTGGATGTGGGATAGTGCAAGAGGATAGTCTTCAGCTGTTGTTTGATAGACTTGGTGCAAAGGCCAATGGTCTGCAGGTCGGATCGGGCATGGTCAAGTATGGGTGGCTGGACGGACCAGTGTTCAATTTGGACGACGGTGAGTACTAAATCACTCTCTGACGTGAAGCCGAACTGATTGCTGTTGTCCAGACGCCGACTATGCCATCCTTCTCTGGAAATCTTCGTCAGGCAGTACAGACGACTCACTCAACGTCCCAACTCTCCATCTCCACAACCCGGCCGTTCCGTTGCCTGGGCCAGGCGGCTATCGCAATCCGTCGTTTTATACGTTTAGGCACGGAGCGATGGACGGAGGAGCTGAAAGCATCTCGGGAAAGAGCAAGAAGACCAAAGGCAGTCGGAAAGCCAAGAGCGTCAAGAGCCAGATGAGCGAATCGAGCGATGGACTTGCAAAGCACAAGCGCGATTTTTTGAGTTTTCATGCGGAGAATGGGGTGAGGACTGTTCATGGGAAGATTGGTCCTGTAGACAATGGTGCGTGCTATCTCTTCTATTGTTTTCATTTTTTTCGTACTAACGCAGGTTAAACAGTTCGAATGTTACTCAAAAAAGGATACCGCCACGTCTACGTCTCACGCGCATTTGCTAAACGCCACGGTTTTATCCCTCGGGATGCTATGCCAGGCTTGTACGGCTTCAACGGCCTGGTCCATATTGGAAAATGGCCCATCACTCTCGGTCGGACGACGACCCAGCACGATGTGTATTTGAGCGAGGAAACGCACTTTGACGTTGTGCTCGGGCGAGCGTTTACGGAACGACGAGCGATCGCGACGGACTTGGTTGATATGACCAAGGTCGTATGCGGAGATACGGGTGAGACTGTTGATTGTGAGGTTGTGGTCATTCGAGATGGGACGGGGGATATTGTCACCGTCACCTGAGACCTCGACTGGATGTGCTCTATGCTATGGCCGATTGACTTCGTGCCTGGACACTTTTTTCTTTGTTGCTATGCTTGCTCATTTCATTCCATGTCGATCTTACTGGTATCTTCATTCGTGAATAATAATACATTTTTTGGGTGAAAGGCACGGGTGCGACAAAAGTGGCGGTCGAGTCTCAGCGCTGGCTCATTGATCTGCTGGACCCATCGGATGACTAATCAGATCGGCCGACCCAACAATTTCCTGACTCCACCTCTTTTTATTATTCCAGGCTAGAATAAAACCTCGACCGGCTCATTCGTCCGGCCAGACACAACTTTCCCCTCCCCTCGATATGACTGAACAACTGAAGCGTACGTTTGCGGACAAGAAGGCGCGGGTGAGTGTATGCCCCTTTCAGTGTGAGCTGGAGCTGATTCGTGTGTGTGTGTGGGATGTAGGGAGAGGCGGCGTTTGTGACGTTTGTGACGGGTGGATATCCGACTAAGGATTCGACTGTTGATATTATGCTTGCTATGCAAGCTGGTGGAACAGATATCATTGAGCTCGGGATGCCGTTTAGCGATCCTATTGCTGACGGGCCTGCTATCCAAGATTCGAACACGGTGCGTGGGACTTGTGCTTATTGTCCCTCCCAATCCAGTCTAACTCGCTCTCCATTCCAGATTGCATTGAACAATGATGTCGGGTACGAAGATTGTCTCCAATACGTGCGCGATGCTCGTGCAAAAGGTCTCAAAACGCCTGTGCTTCTTATGGGTGAGTCATACTCTCTTGATGTGGTGAGCTGGCAACTGATTATATGCGTGTGTGATGTGGTAGGATATTATAATCCTATTATTGCGTATGGCGAGGAAAAAGCTGTCAAGGATGCGCGCGAGGCTGGTGCGAATGGGTTTATTATGGTTGATCTTCCGCCTGAGGAGGCGATCAAGTTTCGTGAGATTTGTACCAAGGAGGAGTGAGTATTTGTTTGATTTCTTTTTGGATTGGGGAGGTGTTGATTGTGTGGGATGTAGTATTTCGTATGTCCCGCTTATTGCGCCGTCGACGTCGTTGGCTCGTGTCAAGTTCCTTGCGTCTATAGCGGATACGTTTATTTATATCGTTTCCAAGGTATATTCCTTTTATTGTCCCACCTTGGCCTTGGTCTTACGATTTGTTGCAGATGGGTACGACTGGATCAGCCGCCAACGTCGCTATCAACGTCGAGCTCCCTCAAATCATCGCTCGGGTTAGGCAACATACCCCAGTTCCGCTCGCCGTCGGTTTTGGAGTTGCCACGCGCGAGCAATTCGAGACTGTGCAAAACGCGGGCGCCGATGGAGTCGTCGTCGGCAGCCGTCTTGTGACTGTCATCAAGAACGCTGGATCGGACGTCCCCAAAGCCGTACAAGAGTATTGCGCCGAGCTTACAGCGCAGGGTAAACCCGCTGCTCCACGCGAGGTCCAAAATCCCGCATCGCTGGTTTCGCCTGCTCTCCCGGTCCCAGAGGCCGATCCTCTTGGACAGGTCGCGGATGGTGTGAACGCGCTCAAGGTGACTGAAGCTACTGTCCTACCTGCCCGATTTGGTGCGTTTGGTGGACAGTACGTTCCAGAGGCCTTGGTCGATTGTTTGGTCGAGCTTGAAGAGGCGCACAAGGCTGCGCTCGCTGATCCTAAATTCTGGGCCGAGTTTGAGGGGTTCTATGGGTATATGAATCGGCCGAGCAAGTTGTATCTTGCTGAGCGGTTGACGGAGGCGACGGGTGGTGCGAAAATTTGGTTCAAGCGGGAGGATTTGTGAGTTCTTTAGGTTTGATCTTGAATAGTGATACTGATGATATGGGTGTAGGAATCATACCGGGTCGCATAAGATTAATAATGCGATTGGACAGGTGAGTTGGTGTGTTCTGAGTTGGATTTTGTAGACTTATGCGTGTGGTGTTAGATTCTTCTTGCTCGGCGGATTGGTAAGAAGAGGATTATTGCAGAGACTGGAGCGGGGCAGCATGGTGTTGCTACTGCGACCGTATGCGCTCGATTTGGGATGGAGTGTATTGTGTACATGGGTGCAGAGGATGTACGTCGCCAGGGGTTGAACGTCTTCCGTATGCGTATGCTTGGGGCAACTGTAAGTTCCAAAACTCTTATGCATGCGTTCGCTTTTTTGACAAAATCATCAGGTCGTCCCAGTCAACTCTGGTTCCAAGACTCTCAAAGATGCTATCAACGAGGCGATGCGCGACTGGGTCACCAACCTCTCAACCACACACTACCTCGTCGGTTCGGCGATCGGCCCACACCCGTTCCCGACGATCGTGCGCGACTTTCAACGAATCATCGGCCGGGAGATCAAGTCCCAAATGGCCGAGGTACGAGGAAAGCTCCCAGACGTGGTCGTCGCCTGCGTCGGCGGTGGATCCAACGCCATTGGCACGTTTTACGATTTCGTCAATGAGCCAGGTGTGAGACTCGTCGGAGTCGAAGCTGGCGGCGAAGGTATCGATACCAAGTTCCATAGCGCGACGCTCTCGTTGGGTGTTCCGGGTGTCTTGCATGGTGTACGGACGTACTTGCTCCAGAGCGCGAGTGGGCAGATTACCGAGACGCATTCGATCAGTGCTGGGTTGGATTATCCTGGTGTTGGACCTGAGCATGCGTGGTTGAAGGATTCGGGTCGTGCGGAGTATGTTGTTGCGACGGATGAGGAGGCGTTGAGAGGTTTCAGGATGTGTACACAGTTGGAGGGGATTATTCCTGGTGAGTCGGGATGGTTGTGTGGTTGAGAAATGTAGTTGCTGATATTGGATTGTAGCGCTCGAGTCGTCGCATGCTGTTTGGGGCGCAGTTCAAATCGCCAAGACGCTCCCGAAAGATTACGACGTGGTCATGGTACGTATCGCCCTTTACTTTAGATGTTCTCGTTTCTAATGGTTTGCTCGCATATAGTGTCTGTCCGGCCGAGGCGACAAGGACGTTGAGCAAATTTCCGAACTCCTTCCTGGCAAGTGGGCCGACAAGCTCGACTGGCACATCACCTAGTCGCATTATTTTATGAGGATCTCGCTCAATAGAATAGACTGAAGTTTGACCTGAGATTTGTCGATTAAAACTGAGAATTATGATTATATGTCAATTGGAAATTTGCGAGTGCATGCATTGAAGATCGTTCCTCTTGACCACCATGACCTCGCACATCCCTGTTCCGGCTCCAATCAAACATTTCTTCTCGCTATTTCCTATATATCGATATCCAGCAAACCTACCACCGCCAACGCCTTTAACAACTAGACGAGGCGCAACACTCTTGATCGCGCCTCCTCCTAAAGCACATTTATCTTCTGATGATCCACTCCGAGTTCATACGAGCGGCTCACACCTGTCAGCCGATGTGGACAGTCTGAGATGGCAAGCATACCTAGCTTTACGGGGAGTCACCGACGTGCGAGTTTCGTGGGCTGCAGGAACCGAAGGCGGAGTTCCCAAGCTTGTCTTGCCGGCCGGTGCCAGACGGCCACTGGGCGTCGATATAGACAGCTTGGCGGAGAGTTTGGAGAGCGAGAACGTCTCGGGGGGGAATATGGATGAAAAGGTGGACGCGCAGGTGACGACAAAGCGAGAAGTACTGGACGCAGCTAGGATACCCGGGTGGGTTGATTTGGTGCAGGGAAAGAGTGTGGATGTGCTCGAGGGTTTTGCGGACACTGATGCGAGGGATGAGAGTCGGGCTTGGACAGTACTTGTGGAAGGTGTGATTAGGTCTGTGCTGGTATGTCCCTCTGTTTCGTATTTGTGCCGATTTATACACTAATTTCTTCTACAACAGTTACTCTCAGTCCCAACTCCATCCCTTATGACGTCTCTCCTGAGCCCTCAACCACCTACTACTTCTCTTCAAACAACTTTGAGTCCTCCACCAGCACCTTTGACTGGACTAAGCACGCCACTACCTCTTCCTCGTACGCCTGTTCGTGTGGCATCGGCCAGTCTGAAAATCGAATTCCGAGAAGCGATGCGTGCGCTCTCGGATCGGCTGGGTGGAGACGAATGGTTCCTTGGATCCAGGTACGCCATTTTGCTTTGAGGCCATAGGATCATGTTCAATTTGATGCACATACAGCGAACCGACGGCATTGGACGCGCTCATATTCGCGCATCTGCATGGCTTGCTCCAAGCGAGCGATGAGGTACGAAGAGAGGTCACGCAGCGCCCAAACCTGATCGCGTGGCACCGGCGGGTCAAGCCGATGATTGAAGATAGAGTGTTGCCGCTGGATTAGTGAATAAAAGGACGTGCCAAAATCCAAACATCGGAGAGGAAGCCCAACCAGCAATCGATTACTTGTCATAGAAGCCAGAGATACAGTACGAAAACCCACTGACTCGCGTCCCAGATGTACAAAGCGAGAGAAAAAGAAAACAAGCATGAGGCCTCCGCGTGAAGGCCTGCTTTACATTGAGATACTGGGAACGCGAGTTACTTGGGCACATTCTCCCGTGCTTGTTGTCTAATCCGGCGGCTGGAATGAAACAAAGTCAATAGACTGAAGGACAATAGATAAAGGTTTGAAGTATACGCACTCATAGGCAGGGCGGTCATTTCTGCAAAAATGGTTTAGTAGATAGCAAGAAAGAGTCAGAGAAAAATCTTACTTGAACATCGTATACGCCTCGCTTTGAGCAGGGTCGGAAATATTCGGGTCATTGAGCAGGTCTTGTATGCCTAGCAATATCTGACGCGCGGCGACGTCAGTATGAAAAGCTTGTCACTGAGCATCGAGACTAGGTATAGGTACCTGTTTTATTGTAATTGCTGGCTTCCAGCTTTTCTCTTCGTCGAGAATCGACAAACAGACGGTTCCAGAAGGATAAACGTTTGGATGGAAAAGTGGTGGCGTGAATTTGCCTGGATGAAAATATCAGTTTTCGCGAGAGACAACGCAGAGATAGATATCACTAACACTTTGGTGGCTTGGCTGGATAGTCTATACAACAATCAATTCAGTTAAATTTGCCTATGATATCGAGAAATACTGACCTTCAGGGAATGTCATAGTAAGTTTGAATAAACCACCTTCCCAGTTGGTCTAAGCGTAAATAGTTAAGTTCAGTTGAAGTACACACTGTCGCATTCGACTTACGCTAGGTTTCCCAGGAATACCAACCTCCCACTCCAAAAGGTTCAGCGAACCGTCCGGCGCTTTTGCAGGCTTTGCGTAAAAGCCCTAAACACACAAATCAATGACGGCCTCACAAGCACGCGTCTGACCTACATAAGGGTGATCCTTTCGCCACTGCTTGCGCTCCTCGGCCAATCGAGTCCTGCAGATACCAGCCATTGTCGTTGTTGTAGTTGTCGTTGAGCGCTGGAGGCTTGTGCTTGTGTCTATTTGTAGGGAAATCATGTGACTTGCGGGGAATGGCGAGGGAGACGCGCGTTCGCTCCTCCTTGACTCTATTACAATGAATACGATTGTCTCTCGGTACGCTAGCACTAGCGCGATTACGCTCAAGGATGTGAAGGACGAGGATATAGAGGATGTAGGAGATGCTATGTGGGGCTCATCTGCTGGGTTTGCGGTTGGTGCTACGGGAGTGCCATCGTTTTCGATTCCTCGTGTGCCGGATGTGAGTATCTCGCTGGATCATGGCGGCCACAGAACTTACTAAACGATTCAAATAGCCTAATGCGTTCTTGAGGCTACACACCGATGACCATGCGGACCCCAACTGCCGTATCAAGATTCAGCACGGAACGACCACTCTTGCTTTCCGCTTCAAGGGTGGGATCATTGTTAGCGTAGACTCTCGTGCAACTGCTGGGTCTTATATTGGTATGTTTACTCTCTCAATATGGAACATACACGCGTACTTATGCATGTGACGCAGCTTCGGGAACTGTTAAGAAGGTTATTGAGATCAACAAGTTCTTACTTGGCACAATGGCTGGTGGAGCTGGTGAGTCACTTAAGTGGTCTCCTTATACCGTGACCTGATGCCCTTGTTACACGTTAGCCGACTGCCAGTACTGGGAGACATACTTGGGCATCCAGTGCAGACTGCACGAGCTTCGAAACAGGGAACGTATATCCGTGGCAGCGGCGAGCAAATATCTCAGTAACCTTGTATACAACTATAAAGGCATGGGCTTGAGCATGGTTTGTCTCACTGCTTCTTTCATTTGATTGGCCGCATACTCAATTGTCTCATAGGGTACGATGATCGCAGGCTGGGATAAAACCGTACGTTTAATAGTTTGGCATTCTTTACCAATGCTAATACTTGCAGCTATGTCATAGGGACCCGCACTTTTCTATGTAGACTCGGACGGCTCGCGTCTCAAGGGAGACTTGTTCTCCGTGGGATCTGGTAGCACTTTTGCATACGGTGTCCTCGACCAGGGCTACCGCTGGGATCTCAGCGACGAGGAGGCACAAGAACTTGGTCGTCGCAGTATCTATGCTGCCGGACATCGTGACGCATTCTCTGGGAACACATGTAACCTGTATCATGTGAAGGAAGATGGATGGCAGTTTATTGGTAAGGAGTGTATGCATCGGACGTCGTATGGTATTGATTCTTGCGATTATAGGAAACTACGATATCACCAAGATGCATTACGATGGACCTGGAGAGGTGGCGGGTGCGACTGGAGGTGGATATGGATATGACACGCGGATTGCGGCTGAGGCTGCAATTGCGACTGCTGCTGCTGCGTAAAAGCATATCGCAGTGTACTACTACTAATAAATCACATTCAAATTTTGCATTTTGTTCGTAAGTTACCCTGGGTCCAGCCGGCTTTTAGTATTTTCTATCTTGTGAGCCGCGATTGACTGCATCAACCTAATCCCTGCTCTCTGGACTTCCCGTCCCTCTCCTCTTCGTGCTAGCTGCTGGTTGTCCAAGCACGCTCGCACGCTCAGTGGCTACCTGAATTGCGCGTGCAATTGTTGAGCGGACACGGCCATCCTCGAGAGTCAGCAGCCCGGCTATCGTACATCCTCCAGGAGCTGTGAGAGAGCCAAAGAGCGTGAGTAACTGTTCAGACCCAGAATGGAGTCCACGTACTCGTCACAGCATCTTTGACCTGCGCAGGGTGCTGCCCAGACTGTAACACCATACGCGCCGTACCTTGTAACACTACCGACCCAAAAATCAGACCCGCATACACACGTCCAAATCGAGACTTACTTTGAGCAGCAAGCTCCAACGCCTCAGTTCTCGGCAACCCCATCATCACACCTCCATCCGCCATCGCCTCGAGCACAAGACACGCAAACGCCGGTCCACTCGCGCTTACGGCCGTACACGCATCAAAGTGCTTTTCCTCCAAGAACCGACACCGTCCGATACTAGAGAATATCGCCAACACGATGGCACGATCTAGCTCGAGTTGAATCTCGTATGCGGATGGGTTGGGTGAAGATGTAGAAGGGATGGCGGATACGACGGTCATGCCTTCACGAATAAGGCATGGTGTGTTGGGCATCGCACGTAGAACACGGGACGTAGCGGGAACAAGAGCCTCGAGTTGGGAGATGGTTACACCTGCGAGGATGCTTATGAGTAGCTTGTTCTCTAGCGCGGCAGCCATGCCCGGTGCGGTTAAAATCGAGCTGGCCATTTGCGGTTTGCAGCTGGATAAGACGTTCGATAGCTCAGTCCTAGCCCCTTTTTCGTGGAGTGAAGACAGAAACTAACCAAAGAAGTACCACATCCGACTCTTGAACAGCCTTGATATTCTCTCCCCACAGAATCTCCACCTGTTCAGCTGCCATCGTGCCCATAGTCGTGCGTAATGTTGTACGCAGCCGCTTGGCTGTCTCGGCCCTATTCACGCACGCCAAGAATCGAGAGGGGATAGACGCATCAGGAAGCTCGTCGACGTTGATATTGGGCGTCATTGCCCCAGGCAAGTTGGGCGTTGCTGCTCCGTTACCTGGGAGCTTGACAGCGGCCATCGTGGGCGTGCTCGGCCCGACGAGCTGCGAGGCGCGATGTTCGAGTGAAGCGACGGTGCCCGAGAGGATTGCGACCCCCATTGTGCCGCATCCTTTCATTTATTGTGGTGGTAAGTGGGATACATCCAAGGGTCTGAATGCTGCGACGCACCTAGAATGCATAGAGTGTAGCCCATTTTTGTTTGTAAGGTTATATGCTATTTTTCAAGAAGGTATATAACTGTAGATATAACAAGGCCTTCAGTCTTAGAGCCTTAAGGTAGCTAAGCTTGATTGTCCTACCTCTGGTCGTCGTTTGCTGGCAAGGCCTGAAGCGGTATCCACTTATATATTTTGACTCAGCCGAAACCGAGTCACGCGCCACATTCTCACCCTCGCCAATCCTCCAGCAGCTTCCAGGAGACTCTCAGTTCGAGTGAACGCGTAAATAAATCAATATCTTGTGCACAGTACATTTACACAGCAGGCGACACAAACATGTTCGACCAAGATAGCACACTTTTTCTAGTGGATATACACCCGCCTCTGCTCCCCCTTCCTCCTCCAGCATCACATATATCGAGCTCCCTCCTTTAGAACATCGAATCATACTTCTTCAGACACGAATACCTAAAATCCAGCCAAATTAATCAGCAAACCAACGATCTAACCAGTTCGATTGAGGACATACCACTCGTAATCAAAGTTCTGCTTCGCATCACACCAGCACTTGCCCCTCGCGTGCGCATCTCCCTGAGGACAGTGCATAAACGGCTCGTGCTTATATCCAATATCATTGAAGAAATGGATCTGGTCCTTGCGCGCAAATAGACCGGCACCAATCGAGTGAACAGGCGCGTCGCCCCATCGTTCATAGTAGAATCCACCCTTGGCGTCGAGGTGCTCAAAGTACTTGGTGTATGCTTCCGAGCGCCAGAAACGGAGGTCACCGATTTCGAAGTTGGACCAGACTATGTGGAGGTTCAGCGAATAGCAGAGAAGAGAGGGAGAGATAGTACTTACAATGGCAGTTGTTGTAGGTCTCGCCGTTGTTGTCTGAGAGGAACTTCATCGCGTTGTCCTTCGGCAGGTATTGAGGGTTCTCTTTGATGAACTCTGCGTGGAAAGAGAAAAGTTAAGCTTGGCGACTTGGGCGAGTGGCTGTGAGTGTGCACCTTTGGTAGCATCCCAAAGCGTGGGGATCGTGGCAGGATATTCGTACAACGAAAGAGTAAATCCGTAAACCTTGTTTCCATCTTGCATAACTAGGAATGGATCGTAGTCGAGGTCACAGAAGAATTTGACGTTGGGCCTGAAGAACGCGTTCAGCCTCCAGAATACATGTCAATAGACTTGAAATACTCACTCAATGCGCCAGTAGTAGTCGTACTTCTGGAGGAGCTCGTGTTTGAAGAAGAACTGCGGAGAGGGGAAATGTTAGAGCTGCGGATTGAAGGACTAAGCGGGAAATAGCTTACCCCGCTGTTGAAGCGACACATGTTCCTGTAGGGCACGCTGTGGCCGTAGATGACCTTCTCCTCAATCATCTTGAGACGGGCCTTGGTAGCCCTATCCTCATCAATCCAGTCGGGCTGGAACCAGTGCTCATGCGGGATTTGGCCATAAATTGTCTCGGAACCGACAACTTCAGTCGTCCACCTAAAATAAGCGTGTGCATAAATATCCTACATCGCGATCACTATTGTCGTCATTACTTACTTCTTGAATTCTTCCGAGAAAGGCTCTTCGTTCAAGAACACGTACGGATACTTGTACTTTTTGTTGAATCGGTCTTCCATTTGCTTAATACTTTCGAGGATCCCTGGCAAGTCGCCGTTCCGGGCCAAGACGACGAACGCAGCATTGGCGCGCCGAGTAACATTTGCCGGGCCGGCTGGGATCGTGTCCTTATATGGTGGACCGCCACTCCAGGATGAGAAGCGGTTAAGGGATGTCGCGTTCTTGTAATCGTCGTGGGTGACTGTTAAGAGGAAATGCAGCGATATCTGGATAAGGGGTTAAAGTGTGAAGGATTGTTAGGCGGGCAGACTTACCAGTACACCTAGTACTAGGCATACGTATCGCATTGGGGTCATCATCTTGGGCAGCAGATACTTGCAAGACCCGTCTATGCAGTGACTACGAAGATTGAACAATGAGGTCAGCGCGTTGCCAAGGTACGGCAAAGCATACTCACCCAGCACTCTAGTATATACCAAAGGTTGAATCGTATGCGGTTGTGGCCGCAGTGGGTGCAACGCTGGCAAAAAGATGAAGTTGGCAATCTGCGGAAGTCGTGGTGGTTATAAGCCAGATATGATTGTCGTCGGCGCTAATTAGCGACTGCGGTTTTGACGTGCTTACGTGATTTCGCCGTTGGGCACGTGCCTATGTGAGGTCAAGTCGTTGCGCGTGGCGCTCGTGTGGATCGACGCGAGTCGTTCTCGTCCACCACCAGCCACTTGTCGTTTCGGTTCTGTTTCTAGGATGGGTAAACGCAAGAGTTCAAAAAAGCCGGCCTCTAGGATAAAGCCGACACTTGGTGGGTCTCATTTTGCGTTCATTTTAAAGACAGAGCTGACGCATTTGTGTAGACACTACGTTCAATTGTCTGTTTTGCCATCATGAGAAAAGGTGAGTTCAATATAGATGTTCATTGCGATAGTATGATAACGGGCGTTTGTCGGTAGCGTGACATGCAAGATAGACAAGAAGGAAGGACTCGGGTACCTGAGCTGCAAAATCTGTGCGCAAACATACCAGACGAAAATTCACCGTACGCCTTTATTTGTCTGTCCCATCATGTCATCCGCAGCTCAGTTGCTCTTGTGATCACCAGATTTGTCCGAACCAATCGACGTATATTCTAGCTGGATTGATGCATGCGACGAGGCGCAAGCGAGCACTCGTCCTGTAGCATCCGGCCGAAGACTTGCAGCCATCGACAGCGACGAAGAGTGATATTTTTTCGCATTAATGTTTTCTCCTTGCTTGGTATTGTCGTCCTGTTCGCCTTCATCATTCACGCTGCTCATAGACCCTGCAATATATTGTAACACAAACCAATACATATGCTCTACGCCTGCCGTGCAGCAGCCTTGGCCCGTTGTTTTCGTCCTTCCTTAACCATGACCATTGAGACAAATGACCCGATTGCTACCAGCCCAACGCATAGTATAAACGCTGGCAGTCGTACGGCCCATTCTCGAGGTGGAAAGAGACTTTGTAGAGCGTGGTCTGAGGGGAAGAAGGGCTGATAATACAGGTTTAGCGCGCTGAGCGAGTAATGCGTGGTGAGAGTTGACGTACGAGTAAGATTGCCCATGTGGTATAGTATACAAAGACAAACGCTGCTGCAAGCAGCATCAGAGCTCCCAGAGCTTTGTCAGGTGTTCCCTAATGCACTAGTTTATATAAATTATTGAAATATACAATTAGGACAACTTGCCATGGTGAACGAGCGTGTGGTAGTAAAGTTGACAGTAAGCGCAAAAGTGCGACGTGGAGAGGATGAAACCGTGTAAGCGCCGGAAGGCAGTTACGAAACCCCTTGAAACCCCCTTGCAGGTCTTGACCACAGCCTCGAGTCTTGACTTGCAAAAAAGCAACTCTGAATATACATTCTATCACGCTATTCTTGTCTTGTTCACTCTGTACTATTCTTAGCTTGAACTGGGGAAACCCAACGAATGGAAGCACCTCCTTTTGCAACTCTAGGCCATGTTCGTATACTACTTATCCCAGTCGGACCGATTCGAAAATCTACGTTTGATAAATGGACCGCTTTGATTCGGTCGTTTGAACATATCAGGCTGGATGATATCCCTCCAGATCCAAGAGAGGACCGAGGTGCGTATCTAAATTAGACCTCGGTGTAGTCCTATTAAACCCATCCCCTAGCGCGATTTATGCCGTCGACGCTCTCGACGGGATATGTCCATCTATCTTACCCTTCTCATCCTCCTCCCGAATATTATGGATCTCTTTCACTCTTCAGACCATCCGCATTCCCTTTGGCTGTCATAGGGATTGCAGATTGCTCGTACCAACCTCCTTCTACACCCGAAACGCCCTCACAACCTCCATCATTAGCAGGCATCCTCGCCGAATTCAACGCCCGCATGACCGAGCTCTTTCCCGCACGCTCGGCTTTCCCACTAGCCACACGATGCTTCGCGTTCGAAGATTCCCCACCAACCACAAACGGGACCTCTTCCTCAGAAGGTGGACAGGTGAACATCAACGTAGGAGATACATTACCTGGTCTGGTCGTTATTCCGAGCGAGATTGGACACAGCAAGAGATTTTATCTCGGAACACTCTTGGCCGAGTTGTGTGGGGGCGTATTGGGCGAGTTTGGAAGCTTGGTAGGTGCGCGTCTCGTTTGAAATCAGTTTAGGATTTGTTGTAAACTTGATTTGTTCTCGTAGGCCAAGTTTTTGGAAACTCCCGCAGGACTGGACGCACTCTCAACCGGTTTATTCCCCACTCTCGGGATAGCCCAAGACCCAACAGCTCCTCCGTCTGGTCTAACGTTCGGCGCATATGGCTTACCGCTCACTCGAGCACAGAGCGATCCAGCTCCGCAACATCAATCATATACTCCTACCAATTCGCGTCTAGGTCCTCGACCACAGATAAAGCGACAATCAACCATATCGGTTAATCCTAGCGGGGGCAAGAAGAAAGGCATTGCACCTCCGAGTGGACGATTCGGAAAGATGATGGGTGACTTTTATTTGTTGAGTGGAAAGTTGAGCGATGCCATGACCTGGTATGTTCAACTTCATTTGAGGGTGTTAAAAGGTGCTGAATTAAGAGATGGGATAGGTATTCCGAAGCTATTTCGATGTTCAAGTCGCCTGTGGATCATGCTTGGCATGCTGCCGCTCTTGAAGGATTCGCGGCCGCAATGGTGATGGAAGCTTGGGCTCAGGGCGATGGATTAGTGCGTCTTATGTTCTAACTCTCAATCATTGAAATTAACTGTGCTTGTCTCACTTACTTCCTTCAGAATACGTCCATGGCTGCCTCGGGCGTCCGAGAACCATGGGCAGATATCCTAGATCGCCTCTCACAAGCAGTATCCCTCTATTGGAAATCCAACCCAGCTACACCACTTTCAGAGACAGCGCCGGTTACCGCAGACTCTGAACACTCGTTACTCGCTCTACTATATACCGAAGCCGCCCTTCGAACAGGTTCACTACTCTTTGTCATCTGGAGCGCCAAAGGATGGGGTCCTGTCGCCTTTGGTACGCTTGTCCGAGGTGGTATCCCACCCGTATTCGCAAGTCTAGCTGGTGAAGGCGCGAAAACCGATCACCCGGCTCTTGCAGACGACCCAACGCGAAACCTCCATCCGACGCTCGCAAGCATGTCCGACCGCCCAACCGCTCCACTCGCCCAGTTACTCCGGATGAGCACTATCACCCAGCTGTCCCGTTCCCAGATCGCGAATGTTGTAGGACAATCACATGGACCCTGGCTTCAGCACCTCCAGCCGCGTGATAGGATACGAGTGTTGTCCCAATTGGCAACGATGTATGCGTGTTTAGGGTTTAGACGCAAGGAAGTCTATGTGTTGAGGGAACTTGTGGCGACTGTTGTTGATTTGATCGTATGTGCGAGGGAGGAGAACGGGGATGGTGCTGAGTTCGGGGCTGGCAGGCCAAGTTTGGCTGTGGTAACTGGTGGTGAGGTCCGGGAGAGTGGGAGGGAGCATACGGGAGACGTTGGGGTGCGCATCGTCGAGTCGGTTGAAGGAAACGAAAGCCTGTTGCGCGTCGTCAAATACGTTTGCGAGATTTATGGGATCGATGTCTCGCGAGTTCAGGTCGGCGGAGACGACGCTGCCGGGGAGAATGCGCAAGCAGGAGAAGATGAGGAAACCGATCTAGAGAACCCTAGATTCGGTTGGCGGGAAGTGCAGATCGGCGTTGTGCGCGAGGCAGTTCAGATTGCTGAAGCTTTACCTGGCGAGTACTAGTTGGCTTGCTTAGCATATACCTGCATATCTGATGCTTTATGTCTAGATCATCGAGCTGTTGCGCAACTAGCGTTGATGAGCTTGCGCCAGTTAAACTCGTGGATGAGCCCTGGCGATCAGCATCACCTCTATACTTTAGCTTCTCGGTCACTAGCGACAGCGCATCGTAGAGGAGATGCTCACAAGATCGATTTTTGGTCCTGGAAGCCGGTTGTTAGTGTTGAGGTGGTCCCGTGAGTGGC
This sequence comes from Ceratobasidium papillatum, assembly GCA_037042815.1. Taxonomy (NCBI): domain Eukaryota; kingdom Fungi; phylum Basidiomycota; class Agaricomycetes; order Cantharellales; family Ceratobasidiaceae; genus Ceratobasidium; species Ceratobasidium papillatum. The sequence goes on along the minus strand of JAYRCO010000042.1, from coordinate 18,737 downwards.
TGCAAGATTAATATCGTGGCGATTAATCTATATACTCTCGGCAGCCCCCAGAACGATCGAATACCAACGGAACGTCCATGGAAAGATCTGGTCACGACTCCTGCGGACGTTGACCCAGTTCGGAGTGCCGCCACATTCTATTCTTTCAACCCACGGGCAAAGCGGAAGGGGAATACCAAGGTAAGCCCCACGTATAGGTCTGGTTCCTCCAAGGCATTTATGACCATGTGATAGGCAACTATTGTGCAAAACGAGCTTGTGGAATTTACGGTTACGCTCCAAAATCCGTTTGCGTTTGACCTAGAAATTCAAAGTCTATCGCTGAGGTAAGTATTTCGCTTGTACCTGAATACGATTGGGCTCGATGTTCGAATCGCAGTACAACAGGTGTCGCCATCCAAACCACACCTGTATCGCTACTTATCCCCGCCAACTCTTTTCACGTCAAGCATATCGTCTGCACGCCACTTGAAGCTGGACAACTTATCATCCGAGGGTGCATTGTTCAGCTCCCAAACAGCACGCCTAAAGAATTCACTTTGCCGCTTGCGTCCGATGACTTGGAAGCGAATGAGGAGAAACGGCGGAGCAAACGACTAGATGAACTTGTGCGCGTCAAGGCATCAGGTCTTGACGCCCGTCGACGAAGCACTATGTTAACGGGTCCCTCAACGGCTGATCGTAAGGAGGAATTCGTGGAGTGTCGCGTTGTTCCACAGCTCCCATTGCTCAGAGTACGAAGAACATCGTTAACGCATGGGGCATTGATGCTATATGCGGGCGAATGGTACGTCTCAGAACTCATATGCCATGGTTTACAAGCGATAATTGTTTTACAGCTTCCGCATTCGCCTAACGGTTGAAAATGTATCATCGCTCCCAATCGACTTTCTCCGCATGACTTTCGAGGACTCTACCCTCCCCGCGCTGCAACAAGCGCTGACAGAGGGCGAGCTTGCAATGGCTGACGCTTACGAGACGGAATACGAGCTGGTCAACAGGCCGGTGCTGAAATGGGACTTGGATGAGGCCGCTAGCTCAGAATTAGTATTGGCTCCTCAGCAGAAGATGCCTCTCTGGGTGACATGTTTAGGGAAAGAAGGCTGGTGCGTTTTGCCATCAGCGCTGGTAGAATGCTTTCTCAATGTGTCTTCGATCCCTTAGTACGAGCGCAACTATGCGGGTTCACTATTCGTTTGCCCGCCGTGACGAAACACCAACGCCCGAATCGTTCTTCTTGCGAGCCTTGTCATATCCCCTCCTTGTCACGGTTTATCATACTCTCGAGTGCCATGCGATGGACATCATTCCGTATAGTGGCGGCCTCTCACCTGACGAATCTCCGAAAATGTGGTGTTTATTCATGATTGACGTCAAGAATCTTTATGGGCAACCATTCGAGGTAACCTTTGAGAGGGTGCAGGAAGGTAAACAACCAATGCTGCAGTTGGATATTGTTGAATGTAACGCTTACGGGCTTTTTTTTTTTACCAGGGACAAGCCCTGCATCCACGACACGTCTCGTGGCGCCCGGCGCCACATCACGGTCAGCAAAGCATGTATTCAGTTCAAGGTTAACGGCTGAGATTGAGTTCCGCCAGTATTACGCTCCCCATTCGGCGATTTTTACTACCGCATGACAAAGTCTCGCGCAATATACCAACACTATCTGATCGGCAATTTGTTGTGTCCAAGACTGGATTTACTGCCACACAACAGGAATTGTTCTGGTATCGCGAAACACTTTTTGATCTTGTCAAAGCGCGGTGGAACGAGGTGAGTTGACGTTCATACGTTGATTGCATCTTTTTTTCAAACATATACGTAGCCTGGAACTGGTCGCACAGGATATTTATCTCTTCGGCAACAACGGCTGACGCTTCCTATGTTGGAAACGCTGAGGTTGGAAGACTTGACAGTTGAGTTGTCTATAGCACCATGCGATGACGAAGGTACAAACACCCGGTCGCTGGGCGATAATCGATACCTTATTCCGTCCAACGAGTTTATTCATTTACGAGTCGTTATTCATAATCAAGCGTGTAAGTCTTTGTGCCTGTGGAGTGTCGTCTAGGCCTCCTCACCTTTGTCTACAATTTAGCCCACCAGCTCCCCTTGATGCTTGATATCCAGGCGACGCGCGACACGCCAATGGAACACGTCCTTTTCCAGGAACCACACCTGCATATACCCCTAGGTGTCCTGCAAGGAGACTCGGAAACGTCTGCTCAGGAACACAAAATTGGTCTCTGCTTCCTTGCGTCCGGTGAATTCGGATTTGTCGCAGTTGTGCGCCATGCCGGCTTCAACGCTACAGAAGTTGCGGCAACTATAAGAAGTGAAACTGCTGAGATTATGGTGGTTGTGGAATGAAGGACTGATATGGTTCATGTACTATAAAATAGCACATGTCTAAATTATGCGATGATTCGTTGGTCGACACAGTTTAAGAATATTATATTTAATCGCCACACGACCTTAGTTGTGAGAGCAAACCAATGCTATGTATCTGCAACTAAACAATCAAAAGTGCACCATAAAATATCATACCCGTTTGCACAATTCAATCGCAACCTTGCACCCAGCTTCCACTACGGCCGTAAGCAGCGCGTGAGCCGGCGCTCGCTGCGAGTGGTGCTCCACAGCAGTATCCAAATGCTCAAGTTCGTCATCACGGAACTCGCGGATAACGGATTTAAGTAGTGGGATGCTCGGATGCTCATTCCTTACATTATCGAGGTCCGAAAGTTGACTGAGAAAACGCAGGATTAGGTCAACCAAGCAGCTGAAAATCTTTGGACAAGAAAGGAAAAGTGTGCATTGCACTCACTCGTCGTAATGTTCCCCTATCACTGTTTCGACCGCCTCGGTACATGCCATCGCCGCTTCTTTACCCATCAACGCAGTGGCGGCACCCAATCCCCAACCGGCAACCTGCGCCACACCATGCAGCAGCGTCGGCTGAACATGGTGTTGAGTTTGCAGGGCGTTCATCACGGCCAAGTGTTTTTTCTCCTGGTCCCACATGCTCTATTCCATCGCTGTCAAACCGATCGATATTCAGACAAAGTGACGTACACTCGTACCTGGATCAGTGGTCCGATACGGGGATCTCTCCCTAGCACCGCAACCTGGCCCATGTATATGTAGTTTGCAGCAACCTCCCCGGCTTGGTCAACACGCAGAGCAGCCTCGAGAGCCTTGCGTTGCGGCCTTGTCAAGTCGATTGGTGTCTCATGAGTAGCTGGCGAGAACGTAGACTTTTGGTTCGTGTAGGCCAAAGAGGCAAGATTTTGGTGCGTGGGTCTGGTGGAATAAACTCGAGTAGGCCTAGTGGCCAATAACGAGCAGACTTCGATGGCAAGAGGCCTTCGTAGGGACCTAAGGAGAAGAGCCATACAAGTAGTTAGACTCTTGAGATCGTCGTTGTCTGGCGTAGGTCGCGACCTGCCTAATCCGGTGATTTAATATCCGGGCTGTTTGTGGCGCGCTTAAGCACGGCTCATCAAGATCAGGAAGCCGAGCGAGGGCTCCTTAGCTCCTTGGAGAAGATCAAGGATATATATCCAGCAAGAGGGGTACATATTTGATTGGTATTCATGGATACAGCCGGATAGAATGGTCAGAAAGAAACAGAAAACAACACATGAGTCCGCGATACCAGTCTGAAACAGCATCTCAGCTAGATGCTAGAAAAAGGAAGAAAAATACACTAATATCACAAAGAGAGAAAACAAAAACTCGCCATCAGCTAGATTTCAGACCTACACGCATGAGGAAGCTCTTCTTCTTCTGTATGGAGTATTCGCCCTGTCCTGGCACGGTCAAGCCCCCATCGATAGGCGCCAGTTGGGGGAAGTCCCGCTGGGTTGGGGTCGTGGCGCCCTTGCCAGCCAACGGCATCGTCGCAGCACGACGACTATCCACTCCTGTGATTCGGTCAAGAAAGTTAGCCGTGAGCTCGTTTACGACGGCCGGATGGGTCCAGGATAAGAAGTGAGGAGCATCTGGAATGATATGAAGTTCGCGGTCTGCGTTTGGCATGGATGCATAGTGATCGTGCGCAACCTCAGGCGGATAAGGAACGTCGTTTTCTGTGGTACCATATGAAACCCTGTCAGACACGTTGACAATGTAGATGTCTAACAGACTTACCTCCATGTAGGATAAGCACAGGACACGTTATTTTGTTCCAAAGTTTACGTTCAACTGGTTCTCGATCGAGCAGACTTGAGAATATTTTCGTGATTAGCTTTCGATTCGAAGGCCGGAACGAGCTCGTGGCCACCCATTCATCCACAAGTGCCTCTAGACCCAGGATCAGTATCCCATACCAACCGAATACTCGGAAGAACTCACGGGCGGTCGGTGATTCCCCAAAATATATGTACATCAAAGCATGCCTGTCAATACAACATGTCAGGTTGCGCGCTTGTGTTTTAGTCGATGATGAACGTACACCACATCTGATGGTAAATTGTCCGATCCGTCGTCGGCGCGTTCGTAGCAGGCGTCCCTGGAAGGCGAGGGGGCGAAATTTCAGCACCGAAGCACCGAACACTACAGCCCTACGCAGCAAAGCTGGATTTCACAGTACCTTAGGAACCTGTACTGCTCTAGATTCTCCTCTGTCTGCGTGATATGAAGGAGCGTAAGTGGTGATGGCTCAACTTGACGAGTAGGTAGCTTACCTCTACAGGTGGGTGTTTAGCGCACAAAATTAATGCTGCCACCCTCTCAGGCTTCAGCATATACATCCGAACAGCAATCGGGCCGCCCAAGCTGTTTCCAAAGATATATGCCTTTTTTACCTTGAGCGAATCAAGCACCTGCAACATATCTTTGGCAATCTGAAATTGGGACGAGTCTTAGCCTCAACGTCGTGCGTTAGAAGATAAATTTGAACAACCATCCAGAAATCATAAGACTTTTCATCAATAGAACACTTGGTCTCGCCATGATAGTGATGGTCAACAGCAAGCTGAGCCGAGTAACTGAGGTGAGCAGTGCAAATCAAGCATGAGATGTTTCAGCAACGCACCAAGTTATAGCCCTTAGCTAACCGTGAGTCATGATATTGTGGGGCAAAGAAGTGCATGTCGAAGAACCGAGGATGCAACATGAGCACGACTGGCTTGTTCGGGTCGAGTGTCGGACGAGAGCGGTCTGGACAGGAGGGTATCTGGTAATGAATCTGAACGCCTCCTGACACTTTGATAAAGGGCATGGCTGCGAAGGAGATTGGGGGATGGAGGAGAGTGTGCTGGTGGAGGTGGAGTTGGTGGCATAGGCGACTGAACCTTGGCCTTTTTATACAGCGACCGTGCAACTCGGGGTTACGGATTAAAGCTCAGAGGGTCTAGGAAACTTATCCTTCCGTTCGGTAACGATCCAGTGAACGCTTGTTTTGGCAATCACGGCACACAAATCTCGACTCATGAGAGCTTGATGCGTTGTATCCGCGGCGGGGTCCTGTTGGCGCGGCCAGGAACCAAAAGCAGGATAGAGTAGATCTCCATGTGGAACTTGCTCTTACCGGTCCTCATGTCGTCGATCATCGGTGGATCGACATCCATCGAACTTCCCAACTCAAACTTCATTTCGGTACGTTCGTTTTTCAAATCGGTGCTTTCCGGGGAAGCTACCATACTCGTGATTACGATCTTGTCATACCACGGCCCAACGTGTAACAACAAACAGACAGTCAGCAATGAAGTTCAGTTCATATAACATGATTCAAATGGCAGCCGATTCGCGCAGCAATCGGCTCGCATACACTCGGCATTCCCACGGGAGTCCACAGGAATAAATCAATGGCGGAGGTTGAAAGTGCAAATATTTACGATCCTGCCCTTGAATCGACAACCCCAGAATGTATCAGGTCCGATATCCGGGAAAAATTAACGCAACGTAAGACTATGGAGCAGAGCAAGAATACAAAACGCAGTGCAGAACCAAAATCCAAAACCGAAACCTTCGGGATCTGCATGTGTGCTAAAAGACCAAAGCTGTCCAAACAAAGGCAGATTTAGCTCGGCTCTCATTAATCACACGCGACGTCAAGCAACTCACATAACCTCCCAGTATCTAGGCGCCGCAGCCAGCCGTACAATTAGTATCAAACGCTGTCCAAAGATTGATTTCACAAGCACTTACCGGCCCCATGAAACGTGCCAGTGATACGATCGATTGAGCGAGGCCATTCGCTAGCCCAATTGCATGTGGAGGGGACACTGGGCGAGACTAGTTTAGGTCATAAAATTAAACGTACAGGACATGGGCACTTACTGTAATTGAGAAGTATGGAAACCGCAGTGTACGAAAACGTGATCCCACAGTAGCGAACCGCACTACAAAATAAATCAGGTCATCACTGTAGAACCGTATGTGACTAGTTGTTTTTACGTGGGTAGACTCAGAGCTAGAAGGACGACTATGTGTCATCATCCTTGCGTGGGCTGAAGGCGCTACGAACTTACCAGCCAAAATGGTGAAACTATCAGCACTCGACTTGGCAAGCGGCCGGACCAGAATCACACTTAAATACGAGAGCGCCATAAGCACTCCTCCAATGCGAAACATCGACAGGTGAGAGAAGTGTCCAAGTGGAGGCCTAAAACAATTTCAGTTTCAGAAGACTCGAGAGATTGTCGAAGGATAAACCTACCCCATCATCCTAGAGCATACACGCGATGAGAATCTCCGAGGCAAATTCGGCTAGGCGGAGGGCATCACTTACGGATAAAGATAAAACTGGAAAACGATTTGGGCAAAACACATCACAGCGACTAGAACAATTCAATTTCAATAAGTGCTTTAGAATATGCATGATAGCTGTACGTACTCAGTTGGGCAAAGTCTCCAGCTTTGAGAGCAAGGCCTCCACAATCTCGTTTGGACACGAGATATGACATAAACACTTGGTCGTGTGTGGTACTATGGAGCGCCAAGAGCCCATACTATACAATATAGGTCTTATTACCCCATAAAGTGCATCCTACAAATAAACGACCTACCTGAAATATCATAGCTAGTGGTAACTGCGAAAACACAGACTCTTGTTCTGGTTCGACTTCTTGCGCCTCAAATCCCACCGGTTTCCCTTCGAAGATTGGCTGCAGATTCGGGGTACCACTCGTGTCGGGCCCATCGGGCAGAAAGCTGAAAGCAGGGGATGGGGAACTTAGGCCGGGATTCTGCATGATCGCGGGGTACGATGACGGCACGAGGCGACTGGAACTGTAGTTCGCTGAAAGCGCCAAGGAATATGGGTGGTTGTTACGGTACGGAGCGCCGTTGAATGATCGCGCCGTACGACGGCTGGCAGAAACGGAGCGGGCCCGAGGCTCGACCGATGTTGCCCTAGCCGTCCCTCCAGAAACAGCAGAGCCGTGTTGGGCTTCCAAGGCGCTTTCTGCCCCTAGGCCAGACGCAAAACGGTCGTTGGATTCATCTATCTCTGCATCTTCCTCTGCATCCATAGTCAATGCAGATGCGACCCAGAGATCTCCAAGAGACGTCACAGTTAACTCGTTTGCTGTATTGAAATTCAATCAACTCAATTCAGTAAAGGCTCGCTTTTGCTTTGAATCACAAGCTCGACACTCACCCATGAGGATCCGTTCCGCCAGACGTGGCTCTCGCTCTTCGGGCTCATTGTCCGCATACACCGTATCATCCGCGCCCATATATCGCCTAGCAACCGCCGACACCCAGCTAGACCGGTGGCGTACGCCGCCACTGAACCGACTGCGATAAACATCTCCATAACCAGACCCACCGCTCACGGCCGACGACTGGGTCCAGGTACGTTCCCCAAGAGGCACGCCGAGTCTATCCTCGGTTTGGATCTGTTCAGTCGGCGCAGAATGTTCTGTAGATCCATAGTTCTCGACCCCCGACGTCGGTCGAAGAGGTGCGTTTTCAGCAGTCTCTTGACGTGTAGGCACAGCTTGGGCTTGGGATTCAATACCGAGCCTGGCCTCCGAGTCCAAGAGATCACCGGTTCCACAGTTCGGTAAGGTACCCGTGCGTGGACCTCCGTCACGGTTCAATGTCAAGGCTAAAAGTCCGCCGGCGACGGTAATAAATGCCGCAACAATAGTCGGCAAAAGGTACGGAAATTCAATGAACAGTGACGAATGCTCAAAAATACCCCATTTCTGGGCAGGATGATCAACTGCGGGATGACGAATGAGTCAGAGCCAATTCCCTGACTCTCAACAAGGCCCAACAACTTACAGACACCACCGATAACAGCACCGCCGACGCCTACGTCAAAAATACTAGCTTTCAGCATGCCCGTACGTACACGGCATCATTCCAACATAACGTACCTCCAAATCCCCAGCAGAAACCCAAGATCGCATACGCCTGAGCCTCGTTAGTCGTGTCTGAAATAGACGCCACACTTCCACGGGCAACTCCAACCGCTCCGCCGAAAGCGCCCTGCAAGAGTCGGGTGGCTATCGCAAAGCCGAGAGATTTCGAGGTTCCGAATGCGATGCAAGCTAGGCCGCCCCCCACGAGTGAAGTGAATAGGACGATACGGCGACCGAAGCGATCAGCTATGCTGGCCCTAGGTTCATATCCAGAGTCAATAGAAGGGCGAGGTGTGTGTTTGTAGTTTCATACCAAAGAAGTGAAGTGGCAAACTGAGAGATGAAGAACACGGAGACGAGAATTCCAGTGTATGTGCCCACATCAGATGCAGCGACCCCAAAGCCTAGGCACCATTCAGCATGGCGAAGCCCATGAGCCGAAATGAACTGTTTACTTACTTTCAACCATGTGTAAGATCCACGGGGCAGACACATTCGCCGTCAGAAATTCACCCATCATAGCCTAGACCCACCACCCCTCTCCATTTAGCATACCCATTCAAAAACTTTCAATACGCGATAAACTCACAATACCAAGCACAATCATCGATAGCACCGGCAATGGAGTCGCCTCGGGTTGGGCAAGTCCAGTGGGGATCGCGATACTCATACGAGCCACAGATTCGGGAATAGACTGTATGCGTTCACCAAGAGGGACCCCGCCATTACCGCTCAGGTTTGGAGTAGCATCACCTGGAGCAAGTCTACTTCTTGAAGGACGAACGCTACGCGAAAATGAGACTCGTCCGATCGGAGGTCGCCTCTGGGAATAAGTACTAGAGTTGCCATCATCTGTATCGTCGTCTCCGTTCGTATCCACGCTGTTGTACCTATCGAGTGGGACAGGCATGACGAAAAGGTTCGAGCACGGGACGTGAAGAAAAAAGCAACCGAGGGGGCTCACACATTAAATACCAGTTCAACATAGGGGCATTCTTAGCCGACTCGGCTTGCATCCGGCGTCAATAGGGGCTGCTCCTCTGACCGTTGACGACGCTCGTGCGGGGTATTGCATTTACGATTGGTTGGCGGTCATATCTTTGAGCGCGGCTTTAATGCTTTACCGAGCGCGCTGTATATGCTATGGGATTGATAAAGCGGAAGCAGGTCAAGATAGAGAAAACTGGTTCTTCGAAGTTACAAAGAAGCTGGAGAGCAGAAATGGCGCGGTCTATTTGCACATATTTTTATATTTGGGATGGTCAGAGTTAGCTTTTGGGGCGACTTTTGCGATATCCAGCCTTCCAGCATAGGCTAAACGGTCAAAATCCGGCTCAAAAGCAAACTCAAAAGTCAACACTGACTGTTCCTACTGGCAGAAAGTCTGTAGATCAAAGCCTGCTTGCTACCTGGTGCTGAGTGCATGGCGAGGATGTTGTTTAGGCTGAATCCGAGCATGGAAAGATGCTTCTTCGCGGCCCGTTTATCCTATTGTGCAATCTGGGGTTAAACGGGTCATTTTTACGCATATACGGAAGACTACAGCTTATCACCTGCCCAATCCTTTGGCCCGTTCCTCTCCGTCCGCCGACAAGCCAACGCAGGACCTAGACCTTTGATCACCCTCCAACAGTCTTCTAGCTTCAAAATGACCCCCAGAACATCTCCATTCGCCCCGACACTCTCGTCTTGCGTTTATCGTGTCGTATTTACTTCGTTTTTGGTACATATCCGCCTCGCAGCCCATCGTCGTTCAAGTGATATCGATAGTGAAGAGCATCGCATATATGAACAACAGCCCGAGAGCGAAGAAGATAAACATAGTAGCACAAATAGAAGAGGTCGAAGTGGTGTACAATTCGTCTCTGAGAATAACAAGGGCTCCAGAATGATTAGCTCGACTCGACTCATGCACTGCTGCTAGTCTGTGCATTATTGGTCAACTGTTTTTGTTTCTCTTGTTCAAGGCGCTGCGCCATAATCGTATTAGTATAAGCATAACGGTCGGGCATGGATGAACGGCTCACATGATACAACAAATTGACCGCCATCTGAATATTTTGAGGTTGCCCGGTAATAATGACCAACCGCTCGTTCGGACTGCCCGAGGCCGTCCCAGGCGGCCCTTGAACACCAGGCTCCATAATCCGAATCTGGCTCGCGCTCAGACTTCGAATCTCGTTGATCTTGCTCCCGCCTTTACCGATAATGCACCCTACGAGGTCGTTGGGGATGTATATTTGTTGTGTTTGAGGAGGGCCAGTGGGTCCTGGAGGTGGAGCGCCATAGGGACCTGGTGGAGGGTACCCGCTGTAAGGTGCTCCGTAGCCACCTTGATAAGGTGCAGGAGCGTATGACGCCGAGCCACGGGGTCCGCGCGAGGAAGTGCCACCTGAACCTGTTGGACGATACGTCGAGTGTCCGCTGTTTGGTTGACGTTCAGCAGCTTCGATTAGGATGTTTCCGACGTAATATGTCGCAATGTGAATTGCGTCGGCGACACCTGATACGCTCAAGATTCGCTATGATAGCAAATAGACGTGTGAGGACAAGAATAGGATACAGGAAATAGACTCACCTCGGTGGAACCAGGCAGCATGCCTTCACTGGCATTCAGCTTTGCGCCGCTTGCATCCTGGATCTCTTTGATCTTTGTGCCTCCACGCCCGATAACACTGCCCATTCGCGAGTGGGGAATGATGAACTTGATTGTTACCGCACGACTACCGGGAACAGATGGTTGATCAAATGGCTCGTCGTTGATGCGGCGAACGATCAACCCAAAGCTCTAGAAGCGCAAGCAAGTTCTAGTCAAGACCTAACCGCAAACAGCCCACGCACCTTGGACACCGCATCCAACGGCCCACTGACGTTGAGAATCCGTTCCGGATTGCCAGGAATGCTTTCAGAAACCATGACACGCGCTCCACTCTTTTCGCGAATTTCGTTGACGTGCTTGCCTCCTTTTCCGATAATAATCGACGCATCCTGTGTGACGATCAAGCATCGCATGTGGATCTGAGCCGCGGGGGTCGTGGGTGCAGCCGACGAGCTCGCGGTCGGAGACGCTGGCTCGTCCTTTTTGGAGCCTGGCGAGCCCGGGGTGGCATCTCCCGCGACGGAGGTCCCCTTTTTGGAGTCGTTGTCGCCGTCGACGAGGGGTTTGGCGTCGTAGTCGGATCGTGCGCTCGCGGTGGGGTCGTCGTTGTTGGTGGCCGCACCGGTGTTGACGCGCTTATGGGACTGGTGGTGGTCCGAGTCGGACGGCGAGCGCGAACGCTTACGGACCTCGGTTGATTCTGGCATTACAAAAAATACGGGGAAAAGAAATGAAGAGAGTCCAGGTGGGTAGGTGAGTTGGGCGAGTTAGCGTGAGTAGCTTAGCACGTATCCAAGTGCAGGGCAGCGTGCAGAGTTCAGGTGCGGACGAGGATAGGGGTCTTCTAGTCGTGAGGGGCTATGTATGAGATGGAGGGAGGAGGGGAAAGGTGCGCACAACTTTCGTACCTTGAAGCTCACCAGCCTTGTCTCACCACTTGCACAGGTGGTGGGTCTCGTTCAAGTCCACACTGTCCCGTGACCCGCCACACAGGCGCATACAAGACCCTGGCTGGCTAATTTCCATTTATTTTTACTCTCGACCACACGATGTCATCCCTGCTCAAGGCTCAGTCTGCCAACGCCGCAAAGGCGGCCAAGAAGGATACCAAGGGCAAGCGAAAGGCTGAAGATGATGTAGAGGAGAAAGTCGCTCCACCACGCAAGAAGAACAAGCAGCGAGTTTTGCTGCTCTCGTCTCGAGGTGTCACTCAGCGCATGCGCCATCTCATGGCCGACCTAGAGGCTCTCTTACCTCATGTCAAGAAAGGTACGTAACATCACACACTTAGCATGTTATATTACATGTTAATCTCCTGATAGACGCAAAACTCGACTCCAAGAACCACCTCAACCTCCTCCCCGAGCTCGCAGATCTCCACAACTGCAACAACACTCTCTACTTTGAAGCCCGACGACACGAAGACCTCTACCTATGGGCAACAAAAACACCCAACGGACCAAGCATAAAGATGCATGTCCAAAACGTTCATACCATGGACGAACTCAAAATGACTGGCAACTGTCTCAAAGGCAGTCGAGGACTGCTCAGCTTTGATCCTGGCTTTGACGATGGCGAGCATTGGAAACTTATGAAAGAGGTCTTTACGCATGTAAGTACCAATCCCATCTCATTAGCTTCCACTAAACTAGCTACACTAGATATTCGGTGTCCCTTCAACAGCTCGCCGAGCCAAACCATTCATAGACCACATCCTCACATTCTCAATAGTCGACAACAAAATCTGGTTCCGAAACTTCCAAATAATCGAAAAAGATCCAATCAAACCAAACGGACCGCCAGAAACGTCCTTGGTCGAAATCGGACCCCGCTTTGTCCTTACGCCCATCCGAATCTTCGAGGGTGCATTCGGAGGTGCGACTGTGTTCTCGAATCCCGGTACGTCTGGGACATGGTCATGGGTTTTCATTTCAGTAAAACTGACGATGGTGATGGCGGTGTAAATTGTAGAATTCGTAAGCCCCGCTGCTGTACGGTCCCAGGTGAAACGTGCACAGGGAGAGAAGTATAGGATGCGTAAAGAGAGTCAGGCGGAACGTGATACGAGACGGGAGGGTAGGAGGCGAGAAGAGGACGATTTGGCCGTTAGGAAGGTCTTTACGTGAGGTATGCAATACTTTGGTGCAAGTCTTTTGTCCTGGTTTCGTTGGGAGAATTTACGGCCGAAATTTCTTGTTCTCGATGAAATACGAAGATCATGTATACCAAATACAGAAAGTTATGTGTGATCACCTGTTAGCTATTTTTAAAGCGTCTATTCTCCTGGACTCTACCACCACCACTGCAAGCATGCCAGGCCATCCAAAACTCACCCTTCCGCCTTCCGCTTTGCTAGGTCTCGGAGATTCCGAATCTCGCGTCTTGATAATATACACAGGAGGCAAGTTTACTTCCACCCTCACCCCCTCACCAATCTAAGTAAAACTGGATGGGAACAGGTACAATCGGCATGCTAGTCAACGAACTAGGAAGCTACGCCCCCGAACCATTCTTCCTCACACAAACACTTCGCGCCCAAACACGATTTCATGACCCCGAAGGCGCCTCGCTATTTTCCAACTCGGGCACCGTCGCGAATTACAGGCAGTGGACGGATCGTAAATCTGGTTCCAGCACGCCTGTAGCTCCTACTGCTACTTTACCAGATGGTCAGGCGCAATCGGGTTTGAAAGCGGGTACGCAACCGGATTTGAAGGTCCGGTCGTCGAGGCCTATTATGGGAGGAGGGGGAGAAGGGGAGGTTGATGGGGTGTATGAAGGGTATTTGCCTAGTTTGGTTACGCCTAGGAGTAAGGCGACGGGTGGAAATAGTAAGCGTGTAAGGTATGCTGTCTTGGAGGTGAGTTTGTTTTTATATGCTTCGAAATCTATGAATTTACTTGGCGTAGTGGCAACCTCTACTCGATAGCAGCAACATGGTTCCCGAAGGCAAGTCAATGCAATATGTCCGTACCTGCTCCAGCCTAAATATACTCTACTATGCAGACTGGCTGGCTATAGCAACTGAAATCGAACTAAACTATAACGCCTTTGATGGGTTCATTGTCCTTCACGGGACAGACACAATGTGCTATACATCCAGCGCCCTAAGTTTCTTGTTGGAAGATCTCGGCAAGACGGTGGTACGTTTCATTCAAAATGATATGTTTATTTGCTTGTTTGACGGATTTTAGATGCGTTGTGTGTAGATTATTACAGGCGCTCAGATTCCGCTGTCGCAGGTTCGTTGGAGTGTGTACTGGTAGAGAACGCAAAACTGATGTTTGGTGTAGCTGCGAAATGATGGGATTGAGAATCTCCTGGGTGCGTTGTCAATTGCTGGGCAATATATCATACCAGGTGAGTGTGGCATGTTTTATGCACAATATTCATATTCCGAGCTCACCGTTATGCACAGAGGTGTGCTTGTATTTCAACCATACACTTTTTCGGGGGAATCGAGTCTCGAAAGTCTCTTCTTTTGACCTCAACGCGTTTGCGAGTCCTAATTTCTCGCCTCTGGTGAATGGTGAGTTTTTCCAGTTCGTGCATAAGTTTTATAGGCTAATGTCCAGTACGTAAAAGTCGGGATTGATATTGTGGTCAACTGGAGCGAGGTTATTAGGTCTAACAGTATGCAGCGTTTCCGAGCTCACAAAGGCAGGTCCGCATATACCTTATGGTTTTAGCCTATATTGATCAATTATTTCTCAGACATGTGTGCTAATGTTGGTACGTACTAATACGTCTATTTCAGCACGCACCTATTTACGTTCATCATTTAGCAACTCTACGCCTCTTCCCTGGCATTACAGCACCCATCATTCGCGCCTTTCTCGCGCCGCCACTCCAGGGCGTGGTCCTGGAAACATTCGGCTCAGGTAATGCGCCTCAAAATCCAGAGCTCTTAGAAGCGCTGCGTGAAGCCTGTGCACGCGACGTTATCATCGTAGCAATTTCTCAATGCGCGAAAGGATCTGTCTCGGAGGCCTATGATACTGCTAGGACATTGGTGAGGTGTGGTGTTATTCCTGGTGCGGATATGACGCCAGAGGTGAGTAGCGTTGGATATGACGGATGTGCAGCATTAAATCTGATATATTTTCATAGTGCGCACTGGCCAAGTTGGCTTATCTTCTGTCTAAACCTGATTTGACGCCTGCTCGCATCCGAAAACTCTTGTCTACGCCTCTTCGCGGAGAACTAACGCTCCCAACACCGCTTACAAGACCCACAACGACTGCACTCGACTCGGTACAAGATCTTCTGGGCGAAATCCTTCGTTTATCCCAGCCTTCCATAGCACCCAATGCATCTGTAGCCGAGGTAGATGCATCTGGAACCGCTCCATGGAGTACGACAGCTTCGCACGCAAGCGCAACGGAGCTTGCTCTGTTACCATTCTTGATGCACCTTGCAGTCTCCAGAGACGATCCTGCGAGTGTTAAATCTGCAGCCTCGCATCCTCTACATCCTCCAAGCACTTCTATCACCACACCAACTTCGGAACAGTCCTACCAATTCGCACAAGGTGCACCAAATGCACCACTTCCGGGTTCGTTGCATACCCCTTTGCACACCGCTGCGCTACGAGGTTCAGCCAAATGCACACGTGCATTACTCGAAGTCGGTGCGCTCGTACACGTACGAGATGCTCTAGACCATACTTGTTTGTTTTATGCAGCTCGCGTGAGGGCGCACGAGGTTGTAGAGGTACTTGTAGGAGCTGGAGCGCACTTGGGAGAAACGGATAGGCGAGTTGCCGGTGGCATTCTGATGTCGGGTGCTCTTGGTCAAGACGAGAAGGAGGTGTGGGCTCTAGTAGGGCTTAAAGCAGACAGGGAGGAAGGAATCCGAGAAAAGTAGTGTAACATTAGAACAGGGGATAATCTCACATAGGCACCCAACAAAATAAAATGTAGACAGCGAGTGAAAAAAATATAAAGAGATCGTTGCAGAGCTAGCTAGGCGGTTGTCGTTTCGTCGCCAGCACTTAGAACTTCGACATCTCCCTCATCCGCATCCTCATCCACGTCCTCCATCACCTGCTCCTCCGCTTCTTCTCCCACTTCTTCCTCCTCTGCTTCCTGATCCTCGCTCCAAGCCCTCATGAGTTTATTTACCGTGACACCAAGTTCCCACATTTGCTTATCATACGGCCCTCCGTCTTTGACAAACGTAAAAGTGTCTTTGAGGTAAGCCAGTCCATCGAGATAGGCTTGGTCCTTCTCTCTATCGAGACCTAGAGGACTAAAGCGAACGGTGTCAACCAGTTCACCCTCATTCTGTGTGGGAGATTGGAAAAACTCCAGCTTAAAAAATAGTGCTGAAATTCAAGAGATTAGTCGAATAAAGTAGGACATTGTTCATACTAAACGCACTGTGGCCAAATGTCGTACAATCACACCTGAGCTCCGTGATCTCTCCCACTTCATCCGACGTGACCTTCTTGGCGTGGTGAACTTTGAAGTTCGTTATGGTTTCATAAAAAGCCATGATGATTTCGTTCTTAGCTGAGTCAGTGCTGTTTGCAGCTTGGTGCGTAGAAGCTTTGGAAAGTTGAGCGTTTAGTTTGCTACTCCGGTTCACTTCTTCGCTCAGGTCGAGTTGAGCGCTGCTTACTAAAAGGTTGTCTAGGTATGTAAAAACTAAAATGTAGAATAGACTCACAGGTCACGCTCAGCTCTTCGATCTTTTCCCTTTGCTCCTCGACTTCTCTCCGCAAATCCTGGATCTCCTTTTTATGAGAAATAAGCCTTTGGTCAGCTTCTTCACGAGTGAGGATTGTCAATGTGCCGGGCTGAAGAAACTCCCTGAGTCGAGGGAGCTCGGCCAGCAGCGCCTGATTCTGTTCTGTTAGATCTATACTCCAGTGTCAATGTCAATAAATTTGATAGCACCAAGTCAAACCTACGTCGATCACGTTCTTCCCAGTCGGCGAGATAGTTGGCCAAAGTGGTCTCTGGTTTCGTGAACCTCAGATTCTGGAGCCTGTTAAAGTCATCCTGGAATTTGCTGGCCTGCTCTGTAGCCTGGCCATAGCATGTGAGAGGCGTGAGAGGCAATGCTGTAGTCATAGAACATACACTTTCTAGATCTCTTTTCAAGACCTCATTCTCTGCTCGCAGTGCCTCAAACGCAGCCTGGTCCACTCGAGGAGTACTACTTCCGGTCCCATTTGACGTTGGTATCTTTGACTTCTTGCTAGGAGGTGCAGCTTGTGGTTCAAGCGAGGCTTGGGCCGAAACTGTAGGTAGACGCCCCTTGCGCTTAGGAATGGCGGACGTGCTGGCCCGTTCTGAAGGAGCCGGC
The DNA here is from genome assembly GCA_037042815.1 of Ceratobasidium papillatum. Lineage (NCBI taxonomy): Eukaryota > Fungi > Basidiomycota > Agaricomycetes > Cantharellales > Ceratobasidiaceae > Ceratobasidium > Ceratobasidium papillatum. The sequence continues at coordinate 1,505 of JAYRCO010000042.1, read as the reverse complement.
GTTTCTGTAAGCTAAGTAGGTCATTAAAGATGTACTTCCAAGGAGGATTTTGAGCAATTTACCTTCGACAACCTCGAACTCGGATGCGTTGGACATTGCGCTCTGAAGGCTGAATAAAAAGCACGTGATGGTGTTTGTTGCACGTGACGATAAGACAGATCGCCGGTGACAGCCGGCCACTTTCAGCTCTGAAGTATACGTCGACCACTACCATGATTAGACATTTTGTCCAGTTCGGCAGACGCCTAAAACTCTGTCTAGCGTTCTCAGAAAAGTCTCACAGTATCTACCCGAGAACTGGGACTTGACCACGTGCCCCGCTGATCACATCCAAATTTGCTCTGCCCAATTACACAAATTTCAATCTCGACTCCCATCTCATTCACTCATGTGCGGAATACTTGGGCTACTACTGAGCAACCCTAATGCGCATGCTGCAACTGAAATCTGCGAAGGCTTGAGTCTGCTGCAGCATCGGGGCCAGGATGCATGTGGGATTGTTACCTGTGGTCGCGGCGGTCGGTTCTATCAATGCAAGGCGAATGGAATGGTCCGCGATGTATTTGATTCAAAGAGTGTAGAGACACTGTTGGGTGGTATGGGTGTTGGACATGGTCAGTTGCTTGAATTGTGTGTTTTGAGTTGGTCGATGCTCATTTGTTGGTGTATGCAGTTCGCTACCCTACCGCCGGCTCTTCAGCTCATGCCGAGGCTCAACCTTTCTATGTCAATTCTCCGTACGGTATTGTATTCGCGCATGTAAGTACACCTTTTCTTTGACTCTGTCAGTGCTATTCTAATCGTGCTCCAGAATGGCAACTTGATCAACACTCCTGAACTTAAAGATTTCCTCGATGCTGATGCCCATCGACACATCAATACCAACTCTGATTCTGAGGTTCTCCTAAACATTTTTGCCAACAACCTACAAAAGACAGGAAAATTCCGCATCAACGAGGAAGATATCTTTACCGCTATCCGTGATCTCATGTGTCAAGCCCGTGGTGCATATGCATGCGTAGCGATGCTTGCGGGCTTCGGCATCATCGCTTTCCGCGATCCAAACGGTATCCGCCCAATCGGTGTCGCTCGTCGTGGTAACGACTGGATTGTTGCGAGCGAAAGCGTTGTTGCGGACGCGGCAGGGTTTACCGACTGGACCGATGTTCGTCCAGGCGAAGCCATTATCCTCACACGCCACTCCGAAACTCGCCGATTGGTCGGGCCGGACCCGTCTCACACGCCATTTGCGCCCGACATCTTTGAATATGTGTATCTGGCTCGGCCGGATTCGGTGCTGGACGGGATTAGCGTCTATCGGTCGAGAATGGCGATGGGAGATGCGCTTGCGTGTGAAGTCCGTCGGGTTTTGGACGAGAAGAAGATCGAGGTGGATGTGGTTATCCCTGTGCCAGATACATCTCGTGTTGCGGCTCTCGAACTTGCACAAAAACTCAAGCTACCATATCGGGAGGGCTTTGTGAAGAACCGATATGTTGGGAGAA